>JAOBYE010168886.1:0-18091 GCA_025403585.1 Parazoanthus swiftii
CGAACTTTGAAAAACACTCTCGTGCAAATTAATTCCAAACTGAACTCGAAATAGTATGATTACTGCTACTAATTGGCACGCGGTCACCCGGGAACTTTTCTTTACATAAACGACTGAGAATCCCCCGCCGAAAACTTGCCGCACGTCGTTGAGATTTCCCGCAGGCGGGAACAACTCGACGTACACCACTGCACTGAAACTGGATACTCGACTTTTCGTTCATGTTGTTCTTGTACGTAAAACGTCAGGTGTCTGATGGCGAGAACTTCGCTTAAAGAATGAGGAAGTTTAAACCAAGAACTCGCTTAACAGATTTATTAATTAACGATTTAAAAATCAACTGGGAAACGAAAGCTGACGGTTTGTTTACTCGAGGGAGACGACAGACGTTGTGCTTTTTCTGTGGCTGTGCTCAAGGAAATCTTGCTTCAAGACCAGACTTGTGAAAGGAAAGAACTTGCTAAAAAGTCGAACATCAACAGTAATTGATGTGTAAGCAGCTTGCCAGCAGAGATTTATCCACAAAACTACCCGAGTACTACACAACGACTCGCAATGCCAATGGATTTTCACATGTATCGCAAGCACACCGAGGTATGTTTTGTTTAAACATATTTTCCCCACCCCATGTTTCTACAATTTTATGTAAGTATGGAATTAAAAGGAAACACCACCTTAGTTCTCAAATAATTAATGAGAAATTGCTTTGTTAAGTACTTTTAAATTAAAAGGTAAAGCGACTTTATTTAACAAGGTTGACACGTGATAGTAATTTATTGATAAACTTGTGGCCTTCGGTGCGCACTTTACCCCCCTTCCTCTGTCAGTGCTCCGCTTTGCGGGTATTTAAAGCTAAAGCTACACGGATCAGAAGGAAGTCGAATCTGGCATTGTGGTACCCTAACCTAAAACCCCAGTTCTAGCATTAACTGAACAAGTCGAAGCCGCGGTTGAGCAAAACTTTTACTCAAATATTCGAAAAAGTATGCAAATCCAGATACACAGTTTGTTAATCTTGACAGTGTCCTGGTAGGGAACCGCACAGTTGGGACGGAGGTATTAGTAACTCTAATTAGGGGGATTGATTACGACTTTGAAATACTGGGTCTGGAGTACCTCCCTGGTACAATCAAAAAGTGGTCAAGTAACCCCCTTCTTCTTTGATCAAACAATACCAAAATGATTTTGCGAGGTATACGGACCTTGTCCGGCTTTTATTATCATCGGTATAGTCGGTATTCACGATGTCTTTGAACACATCGCGGCCTCTTAATCTGTTTTCCAATTTGTGCTGTGTGAGGATGAAGCAGATAGCGAACATTCACAGAGATGTATAGGCGCTGGTATTCCAATTTTTTACAGACAGAAACTTACTTTTTCTTATTTTTTTTCAAAAGCTAAGCGATTACAGGCAATGTAACCACATGATAAATTGAATGTTTGTTTGTTTGGGGCAAATGAAAGCTCCGGCACCACTACATAAAGTTCTGTGATTACTCTAAACCGAAGTTAAGACAAGCAAGGCAAGTACCTAACAGTTCATAACCAGTACAAGAAATATCTTATCAAAACTTTACATTCAACTTAGTGTAAAGGACACATAAAATATTGCTAAGCTGGGTACATGTATGTGACACAAGTTAAAAATTAATGCTCAAGATCCAACATTCCCAATGCGACACATGCATACATTTCCAATTATAATCAAAGGTGCAAGCACAAGCCTAAAGTGTTAACGAGATTGCAGCCTCTATGTTACAAAAAGCTAGCCGTTTATTAGAGGGACAAGCACAAGTTCCAAGTGTCAACGAGATCGCAACTTCATTGCACAGTTAATAGAGCGAACTGGTTATGAAGATCGCCAAATTTTTTGTCATTTGCATTTTTTGTTCGTTCGCCTTGACTGTGCACAAGACACAAAAGGTTTTGAAATGTACATGACTGAACGAACTGCAACTTAAAAGAAAGCGGGGTTAATCACTCCTTTTGAAGTTTGTCGAGCTTCACAACCAGTTTGTTCTGCGAACTATACGCTAATCACAGGCAGATTGATGTTTATCAGAGCTCCGGCACAGATTAAAAGTGATACTGAGGTTTTAGACAACAAGAATTAAACCGTGGCAACAAAATGCCAATGACGTTATGACCATTTCCTATCTTACATTTCTAAACAAAATTTTTTTCAAGTTCTATTCAAATTTTTAATTCTCTTAAACTTGATAATTAAATAATAGCAAACTCCCACAGTTGTAACCTTTCAAACAAATAAAACAATTAAACTTGTTCTTCGGTATTTGTAAAACAATCTTAAGGAAGATAGGGACTCGAAGAAAGAGGACCAAAAATTCCAGAACTTGGGAATTTATGGTATCCAAACTCCATAAGGTTATCTTGAATCAGAGTCTAGCAGATCCTGCTATTTTGAAAAACATTTATGTTACTTTGTATACTGTGTTATATTAATTCTGGCATTGCCCGAGGTGACAGAAGGCGAGAAAAGGTCCTACAAAAACGTTCAAAGATTAACCCTTCTGCAAGTGGATCAAGTCATAGTTTTGACGAAAACCGGGATTTTAGAAAGACAATTCCTGAGAAGTTGGAATGTTCAGATATTTTAGAGTCAGGACAATTCCAATTAAACTGATTGGGATGGCTAGCAATACTGAACCAGGAGACCGGGAGGCAGGTATACAGAACTAATGACAGATAGGAACAAATAGAAACTACACGAGAAATTAGAATTCTGGAGAACCAAAGAATAGTGGAGTTTGAATCCCAGTTATTTATCAGTTTTCTAAAATGGGGCGAAAAATAACTAAAGCACATTGTACTAAACACCACACAACTCTTCTCTTGAGAAGCAAACCCTCCAATTCCAAAAGCTAAGTTCGCTTGACTATTCTCAACACAATTCCATAAAACTGCGCGGAGTATTTGGAAATTCGCCGCATATAATTTATTGCCAAACTAGTGTTACTAAATCTTAGTATAGTGATATTTTTTGGAGAAGTTCAAGATGTTCATCAGCTCTTGGGGCTGAAAGGTTCAAGTGTTTGGTCAAGTCACGCAAAGTCTGTATTCTCTGAAAGCTGGTGCCGGCAACAGAAGAAAGGTTACCAGTTAAGTAAATCCGTCAATAGTCTCGAGGCTGTCGTTCATAGTTCTTGGTTCACTAAATTCAGTCCTGCTCTTCCTCGTCTCCTTTTTCATCCTGCTCTCTCTCTGGCTCGCCACTCTCATTCATTTGGTCATAAATTTCAGCTGTTGAAAGAGCAAGAAAAATGAAAACAAGTCTTCACAAGGGTTCATTTAATATTTTGACATTTTCATCAAATATTGACATAGATGCAAAGGGAGCGTTCACAATTTATGCTGGGGGGGAGGGGATTCAGCATGATTTTAAGTAAGTAAGTTAGTAAGTAAGTAAACTTTATTTAAGCAGGGTGGCCCTTTCATCTCTAGGTTGATATCCGTGGGGGTTCTGCAACATCATTAATAACAATTTACAAAATACTATGAATGAGTGTGACAATAAAAATATCCAAAATTATGTTTAAACTAGAGTATAAAAACATTCAAAATTATCTTAAAACTAGAGTATATGATCACTAAAAAACTACCCTACTTTACAAAATGTTAAACAAGCATTACATATTAAATATTAAAGGTTATCTACTTTAAAAAATTCTCGTGATAGTCTTGTAAAATCATTTCGCTATTAAAATATTATGACCCATTTGTTGGCCAATTCTCCTACTAGCAAAAATAAAAAACGATCCCCGAAAAACGAGAAAATGTCAATACATTTTCTTTCCTAAATCAACCTTTTTTATGCCCCTTTTTTAGGGAGGAAGGTGCAGCAAAAAAGTGAAGAGTTGGTATGTTTGTTATGTGTTCTGGACAACTCCTAAAACAGTTAAAAACAGGGCCGTAGCAAGCCTTGGAAAACTGGGGGGGGGGAGGGGCACTGCCAAGAGCCGAAGGTGTGAGGCTTCTTGGGGGGTCCGGGGGCATGCTCCCCGGGAAATTTTGAAAATTAGTTTGTCTAAAAACGAGTTTCCTGGGTTTTAAATGCCATTTGAAACAAAATCATAGTGTCTAAAACTAGTAAAATATGACAAGTTTTTCTCAAACTTGGAGCAATTTTCTGAGCTTGATACATTTGACACATTTGCTGGGGAAAAAGCTGGGGGGGGCACGGGCAACCCCCCCGGCCCTACCCCTTGCTACGGCCCTGAAATATAATTGTACCCTTACGAGTAGAAATTTAATTATATGTATTCACGAGTTCGAACGATGCCCGCAATCTACAGTCACAGTTTGGTCAATAAGCACAAGCAAATTCTCGCTCAATGAACCAAAACTGAAAGCTAAGATAGACACTGACCTGGCAAGCGGTGGCCAAACTCGTTCCAAGCCTGAACCGCGCCGACATACTGGCCGGAAGGACTGAAGGAATTTGAATATCATCTTTGATTGCTCGCAAACACCTCGCTGTACCATCCACAATGTTCTGAGTTGTAAACTCCTTGAGAGTTGCCGTATCCTCTGGAATGTTGCTGTTGTGTGTTTTCAAAAAGCTGTATATTATGATCATGAACCATTCTGATTATCACTATATACTGTATTATACACCCTCAAGTCTTAATAAGACTTTTCCGCACACCGCGAACACCAACTGAAATACAGTAATACACCACACACATTTCCACACTGGGAAACTGTCAAGTTTTTGCAGATCACAGATATTAAGCCAAAATTCGCCTGTATTTATAACACTAACCATCCAATCTGCCTCAAAGTGTGAATAATGATGTTGTCCACCTCCTCCATCTTGGATATGCTGCACTCTCGCAGAGAACCCTGGGATGTCAGTTGGTGCCAGGCGTCTCGCATTCCACAGGGAACCCAACCGTCTAGCGGTTACGCGCGCGCGAATTGCCTGTGCGCGAATGAAAAAAGCCCAGCCTAGTTTCCGTGTTTTAAAAAATGTTTACAAGTTTGGTTGCGTTTTGTTTGGCCTCTTTTAATTCTAAACATTTTTGAGAGTTACCAGAGTTAGAGTACAGAGTTGTTATTTTTCCAACCAGTGAAACTCTGATCTATATAAAGCAGTGCCCTTATTGCTTACTGATGCTGTCCGGGCGTACCTGGTGATACGCAGTATGTCTGTTGCTTACAGTTAAATTATTTTAACGGACTGGTCAAAAAGTACAGAGGAAGGTGGGCTGGAACAATTTTAGTGCCCCAGCCATTTGTCATGAGTATGATTAAATGTTGTCAGTTCAACCATGAATGGTTGCACAATCATAACTGTCCTCCCTTTTTCGTTTTAATAAAGTTGATTTGCCTTTTTATATTTCTGTTGTCTTCGAAAGATATCTCGTCAGTAACTGGCATCGTTTGAGTCAACCGGACTGATAATTGATTAAGTCTCTTTTTTAAGTTGCGTGATAAAACTGATGGCCGTCACTGCATTCTTGACGCATTCTTCACTTTGTCACAAACTCTTATCACATCGTCTCGTGTTCAATTAAAGACTCTCGGCAGCAAACCAAGGGGTTTATATGGCTCGATGTAACCTCTTAATCCAAGAAAACTTCACATTTATAAAGCGTGTAGGTTTTAAAAAGGAAGCTCTATATTGACTGAAAAATATAATCAAACTTCCTAGTCCTGCTGATCCACCCCAGTGTACCAAGCGATCGGCAGTTTCTCACGTGACCTTAGTAAGCCAATCAGAGCGTGCCGCCTCGCTTTGGCATATGGCACCATCCCAGAAAGTATTTCGAGCAAAAAACACACGAGTCGTGATTCTGGAATTTGGACGCCATTTCGAAAAAGCAACCACACGCGCAAGGAGTTGTGGGGTGGTACCATATGCCAGAATCAGTCCGGCGTGCCTTGCGCGCCTAGTCCGTTCACCTGGTAACTGTCTTAGAATTCCAGAAATGTTGGTAGGTCCACGAGCTTGCTCCCGCTCCCCTGCCTGAAAAGTTTTCTGAAATTACGGGAAGTGTATCAAAACGAAGTCATTCTAGGTGAGTGGCCGACAGGACCTGGGTTCCGACCCGTTTTGGTAATTTATAAGAAACTGAACACAGAACCCCCCCCCCCTCCCCTGCAGAATTGCGGTTCGCCCTCTCTTTTCCTGGTATCCAGCCCAGTAAGCATACCCAGATATGACCAACTCGCAATCAAATTGCCCACCTTTTTTGCGCATGAAAATGGTGACCGACCCCACAACCTTTTTTTCTATCCCAATGACAGACGCCACTCAATTAGAAAGATGAACCCGAGCGCTCAGTCTAATCACTCGTGACCATGTGGCAGATACTGGGCTACAAGACGGTTCAACCTAGACCTTATATGGAGCGACTGTAACTAACGTATCCACATAAACGGTGCCCCGAAGCAGCTTCAAGTGTGTGATGGAGTCATGGCGGAAAAGCGGGAGGGGAGGGGGGTGAGGCTTGAGCAAACCTGCCAGTACCGGCCCCTAGTAAAATTTTAAAGTCGTCTAAAACCTCAAAACTGCGTAGAATTGTAAATATCATTTTAACAGGACAGCTGAATTAGCCCAACTGGCCTCAATCTTAAATCTAAAAAATCAAAAGAAAACATTGACCTGAACGAGGCTAGTTAGGCTAATTTAAACTAGAGGCAACATAATATTGAGAAAGCCGCCATTTATGCGTTGGGTCTACTGTTGGATGCTCGGGCATAAAACTGTTCTCGCTGGTATTTATGTATATTTAACACTAAGTCGAGGCTAACAATGTAGAAACGAGTCTACGGTGATTGCAATCAGCGGTAACTGGGAACTCGAAACTGTACTTTTACTTTGACGAACATCTGCAGTCGAGCCAATTTTGTCGAGCTTAACGGATTCAATTAAATTCGACTGAATTAAGTTCGACAGGGCTACATGTAGGTACAACGAGTCTTGCATGATTGTCCATTTTTATTTGTTACTATTTTAGTATCAATATACCCTGCACTTTTTTGAAACTTGAAAGCTTAAAAAAATAGATTTTCCTATTTCCATACATATATCGACGAAACCTTTGTCACATCATGACACGTGGTACATAACAAACATAAAACACTAACTGTACTAAGTGGAAGAAACCTTCAAAAATGATACTGAAATCATTCCGAAATGTGTCTTACATGGACATACCCCTCCCCCTATATACATACTCTTAAAAACTTTGAAAATTTTGTTTGCAAATCCGTCAGTTCGTTTTAAAGTCGTATTTTAAGAATGAAAACCCCCAAGTAAATAGAACTACATGTTGATCAGGTCAAGATCTACGTTCTCACACAAACATTAGCGAGCGCCGAAGGGTTTGAGTGTTGAACCAACTTGATTGTCCAGACCTTCAACTCAATTTGTGCAGGTGTTTCATGGCTTAGTCGTTGGAGAAATTCCTCAGGCCCTTTAATATAGACATGTTTAAATTAGAACTAGAATTACGTTTACTGTATTCTTCGAACTTGACTTGGCTTGAAGTTGTTGTTTACGGGCACTAAGTATTATTTCCGACTTTCAATCCCCACTGCACTTCTCCCGGCGAAGTTCCGTCGCTGACACAAATTGTTAGCACGTCTAACTAAATCTACTTTAAGGTCTGTGCAACAGTATCGACTTCGATAGTAGAAGACTTTGAACCGCAGTAAGATTATAGTGACTGCTTGAGTTAGTGATGTTGGAAAGAGGTATGAACAAAGTATTTCTTCTCTCAAATCCATAGATAATCTGTAGTACAGATGTATACGACCCCGCTGCAAAGCCTAGGATCCCAAACAAGGCAATGGCCAAGTCCTTGAAGAGTTCTGGTCGAGTTAAAGTGGAGTCATAGCTGAATGTTAAGATGTGTAGCAAGGGAGGAAATATTATGGCCAGTGCTGAACTGCTGAACGCTCCAACCAGCGAGATGAAGTTGTCCAGTTGGGGAATCCCTATCGCTAGAGCACCTGAGAAAAACAATTCATTGCAAAACATAAGAAACACGGTTCAACTCTAATGTCTGCCAAGTCATATGACAATCGGCGTCGGTAAACACTAACAGAGATGCCAAGTTTCATAGCCATTAGCCGCAAGTTTTACCTGACACCAACGAAAACGCATTAATTTCTTGCTATAAACTCACGGCTCTTCAGTAACCACTTTCCTAAACATTTTATACCATTATGTTAAATTTTGTTAAAATCTTGCTTAAATCTCACGAATTTTGCGATTACAAACTTGACATCTCAGCACTGAGAACTGAAAACAATTCACTGCACCTTTCAACAGCCGAGTGAAATCCAAAGCTTCTTAAAAAATACGTTGACTTTTTAACAGCAAAGAAAATTCAGTACCAAGCACGAAAGGAATGGTGGGAGCCTCGTATTTTATGCTGTGTCAAAAGAATTGTTCATGAATTTAACGAAAACCAGAAAAACATAATTAGTTGTGGAAATTAAAACAAGCTTAGCAATTAGCGAAACAAGAAGCAATCCCACCATGCTTTGCAGTCTGGGTACCACACTTCTCACAGGGCAGTTGTTTTAAAGTAGATCAGAAGTCTTATAGTCTTATGTGCTTCTGAGTAGATACATAAAAAAAAACAAATATAAGCCACTTTCTCAATCATGCGCAGAGCAAAGTAACGGTTTTGCTGGTGTTCACAACTCTGTGACACATTTAAGGTTTTATCTTTTACCTTCTTTCGAAAACAATCAATCTTGTTTCTTTCTTAACACCATATGCCATGTTTCCAATACGTGTAGCCCGCCAACTGAAGCGCTAAAGTTGCTCTGCGCATGATTGAGAAAGTGGCTTATTCAGTCAAAAAAGAAAGCAAAGCAACTTACAGGTAAAGGTTACTACAATTATCCGAATTGTGTAGTCAACCACACATTTCAACTTCCGTGGAACCCTTCGCAAGATTGGAGGTTGGATAATCTGCATTGGTACATAGAACTGGATGAAGTAGGAGACGAATACACAAACTGCAAACATCATCTTTGCAGAGGTATAGAATCTACAAAAGAAATGACAATTGCTAACACCTGCTGATGCAGATTCTCTAACAGCGTTGCCGCGGATATTGTTGGATGACCAAGAAATTCTTAAATCTACCAAGGGGCGTGTCATCTTATGAACTGTCCCATTTGTTGCGCGCGCATATTGTTAATTTATGTATTTAAACTTGTTTTGTGCTTTTAGCGCGTGCTTGAACCACTGTATTCTGGTGTTTGACGCAAATTTTCTTTAAACGGTTTCAATTTTATTTCCCTTGCCTGTACTAACGTTTGTTCAGTAACTGTGCTCACAAAGTGGGTGGCTCCTCCTAAAATGGTCTGCAATTGGTCTGGGATTTAATGGAGACGAAACCAAATGTAGAACTGCACACATTTCAGGTATCCTACTGATGATCAGTTACTGATTTGCCGTTTATTTCAGCGAGTCACATAATAGTTGTCTGTGGAGTTTTAATCTGCAGAAGTGCAAAAACAGACCCAGAGGTCAGCTCTTCATTTTCGTTATAAATTAAGTTAAATGTATTTAAACCACGGGCAGATCACTTAAAAAAGGTTGCCAGACAAACCAAACATCAGCCAACACTGTGATCAAACGAATGCAACACCGTTAAATACTTTGCGCGCGTCAGACATCAGTTATACGATGTTGGATGAAGAGTTTATACACATTTTTAATCTTTCCAACACAATTCAGCAGTATCCAACAACCCTACATGTTCGAACACGGTGTTCAAACGGATCAAAGTGTTTTATCTTACGTATTCCGTGTTTGATGATGTTTGACCATCGTGGTTGATCCGTTTGAACCGGCCTTAAAAAAAGCGAGGAACTAGCCTATACTCATTAAGGGCATATGATTCGCTGGGGGTGACACGATTTAATACAAGGCACACCAAAAGCTACGTTAAATACGGAGGATCCGTGATATGGAGTAAAATGATCAAAGAGAACAAAACCGTTGCGCGCGAATCCAATCATAAAATACTTTGGTTAAAAAACTAAGTTTGTCGGAAAAATGTAACATAATGACATAAAATTTAACTTCTGTGTCGACGAGAAAAGTACTGCGCCAGGGACTTTCATGCAATCAATGCAACACTTACAAAAGGCATAAAATCTTATATCACATTAGTCAGTTTTATACATTTTAATATTTCTAAGATATTTAGATTTAATATTACAAAGTACACGATCGATCTCCCAACCTAGTTTGTAACCTTTCAAATATTACGGTGTATAAAAGAAGGTTTTGACTGATTGGTTCAGATTGAACCAATCCAATGGGCCGGATCTAACATCATCCATTAAGGTTGCATCAAACAATGTTGAATAATCTCAGAAAAGTAGCCTGAAAACCAATCAAATCCGATCCAATATCATCCAGCAAGGTGTTAAAACAGATCCAACATGTTACATCAAACAAAGCTGAATGATCTTTGAAAAGAAATCTGAATCCAATTAACTGTTATCCAACATCACCAAACAGAGGGTTCAAGTAGATCCAAAATGTGTCTACGAACCCTCGCACAAGTGGATCAAATATGTGATGCTACCCTAACACCCAATAGGTCGAAAAATGCTATACCCCAGATGGCTACCACTGTCAGTAACATTCCACATGCACTGTTAATAGTATTACATATCTAGTAATATGTTTAGGTTAAGGGTGATGTTCCGTTCATTCTGAGATAGGTCCAAGAACTATATTTATTAAGATAGCCCAGATGGCACTGAAAGCAAAATGTACTAATACTTACTTGGTAATGGGCAAATTAAGGGTGATGCTACCCTGGCAGAGGTGAGGTCCACAAACAAGATACCCCAGAGTGCCCAAAAGAACAAAAGCACTTGTAACTATGCCCATGCCAACATTCAGCACCCAGCCAAAGTCCTGGGGATTTGCCATTTTGTTTTCTAAAGGCAAAACCTGAAAAGGATAATTAGAAAGTTCAGCTAAGTTTGTTTTAACTTTTTTGATCACCCCGTTATTGCTGGTTTTCACTCAATTCCCAGGAATCCAAATTACAAAGGGTATGGCGGCCATATTGGTGCCCCTGTCATTACATGTAGCAAAAGAAACGAATTACAACTCCATGGCAAAAGAGCACCAACGCGACAGCTCTGACACCAAATGAAAAAACAAGAAAAAAACCCTTGAGGCCCAGCAGTTAATACTTTCAGTTCCAGTTAGTTTACCAGTATGTATCTTTTCTATAAATAATTAAACACAACAAAATATACTGACTTGTTACAGTATAAGAAAAGAATGTTAACAACCAACCACAGCCAATTCAAACTATTTCAGATGGAGTGCCAACTTCTCTCATAAGGTTCTTATAAGAACTGCAGCCTGCATGTGCATGGGTCCTGTTTACAAATTTTCTTTGACTTGCCCATGAACGCAGTCTGATTTTTTAACTGCCTGCCTACCCAACCCAATTTTTTCAGCATAAATGAAACATTAACCTGCCTGCACATATACTATGTATAATGAAATATAAAACTAAGTTTTGTTCTTTGTTATAATGTCTTATTAATAAAAAAGTACTAAATAATATACGCATAAACATGAAAATAATTATACTTACCACACCAATTCCTTCAAAAGCAAAAACAGCTGTCCCAAAGAACAGCGGCATAGTGCCCCAACCGGCAAACTTTGGCAGGCTGGCAGGGTCTTTGAGATGCTGGCTAAGGTACACAAATGTAGCAGCCAGTCCCAAAAAGACACAAACATTTGCCGCCACTGACAGAACAGCCAAGTGGTTAAGATTGTGGATAAAAGAAAATAGAATAACTAGAGGAAGAAGAATCAGAATCCAAGTTTTTATGTCCAGATGAGCCCCCTCGGCAGCCTAAAACAAAAACACACACATTCAAACTTTGCTAATAACTCTACAGTCATGTGCATATTTCAACTATTCACTACTTATAGGACAAAGGCACGTAAATATCTGGTTCTTGCCAACCTCTTTCATGAAACAGCTGAATGATTTTAATTTACTTTCATCATGAAATTCCAGTCCACATTTTGTGACTTGAACTGAAAGGCATGCATGTACTTGATGTATCCATGGTTCAGCAAGTCAGTCAGTTGTGAAAATGGAATAGCTTAATGGAAGTGATATGGAGATCAGATTTTCAGCTCACTGATACTAAATTCTTCCTTTTTCAAAGGAGATCTTTGGTGTGCTGAGAGGGAAAATATCACATGTTTAGTTAAAGCTTTAAGTTAATTAATATATACTTCCTTCTAGTTAACACAGATTTATAATTAATAAATTCATTATTACTATATTGAAAACTTTTGCTGAAAAGGAAAACAATGTAGTTAGTCAAGACGATTATCATTCAAATAATAAACACCATGTTGCATATATTAAATACATGATTGTCTTGCTACAGTACGTTATCTTATCTAGGTTTAAATAATGAACTCACCAGTACCGATTGCAAATTCTGGGGTGAAGTATTTGGCTAAATGCAAGTACAGATTTTTGAATCTTTGAAATAATTAAAACTGTAAGCAAAATAATTTCAATACCAAATTTTTGTCTGAGAATCAGATTCCAATCATAAGTTACTGTCAGTAGTCCCCTTCTCAAAGCACTGCTGGGAGCAGAATCTTGAATTGCAATAAAGGTTCCTCATCTTGATAAAGGTGTGCATGTACACAGGTCTCTTTCAGGAGGCATACACTGTACCTACCAGTTTAAAGCTAAAGGCAGACAATTTTAAATAAGTAACGATCAGAATTATTTTTGTTCTATCTTAATTTTTTGAAGTTAATCTGGATTTGACAAGCTTGTGATCTTGTGAAATCATATTAAGGTAGACTATAACTTGGAAAATTGTTATGATTCAAGGCTTTAATTTGAATTCATATAATTTAAAACAGACAAATGAATCCAAAAACCAACTGTTTTGCACTCAGCCAACATTAACCTTACACCCTTATTATACCTGCTTCAGGTTATCGGCAATAAATAGGAAGTAAACACAACAAAAGCCCAGTTGGGTGATGCACAGGAATATGTTCACCACCGATCTGAAGAGTAAACACAGCCAAAACATGCAATCAAGACACTGTTGTCACAACCCAGCTGGGCACGGTCAGTCTTCTCATTTTGCTCAAAATTGTACTTTGTGTACCCTAAGATATCCATGATGAGTTCAGCTGGGCTTGAAGTGAGAGATTAACAGACAATAATACAGTTCTATGAAAAAAACTAAAATTGACAAAAGGTTTCTCGGCTTCCAATGATAACTGACCCTGAACCATGAGATTAGTGGGAACTGAATGGAAGTAAAGATCTATAGAAGTATCTAGTACATGATTTGCATTCCAAATATTTTCCCAGATTTCTGAAAATCTTCCTAAAATTTTCAAAAATCAAAAAAATCCTTTTCCAGTTTACTTTTTTTGACAATTTCTGAAGATTTGCAAAGACATTTTTAAGATTTTTGAAGATGTTTTTAAAATTGCAAGACTTTTTAAATTTTCTGGGGGGTCTCCGTTTTGTTTTTGTTTTGTTTTAGTTTTAAATTTTCAAAACTTTCTAAGTATTTACTTTGAAAACTCCTAAAGATGTCTGAAAGTTTTTTTGAAATATTTGGTGCCAATGTAGAATTTTGAAGATTTTCAATTTCAGCCAAATATTTCACCTAAATTTACAAAATTAAAATGTTGTTAACATTGCTGCTTGGCGACACCAAGTTTTATCTTCTGGAGTTGAATATCTTTCTTTCATTACTTATTTGCTTTGAACACTATCTTGTGGGGTCATTTTTGAAGATCTATAAAAATTGTTTTTCTGTGTAGCTGCATGTATTTAAATAAATAGAAAGTTCTGCTGCTATCGAGTTGGTGAAACTTGATCTAAATTAATCAACCAAAAAAATTGTGTTGTTGTTGTTGTTAATATCCTCTATATATAGGTATTCATCAAAAATGTTTTGGATCAACTATTGATTGGATGCCTTCGTTCCACGCTACATCAAGTCTCTCATCCACTCTAATTTGCAATAAATAATCAATAGACTCACCTTCCAATGCGAGCCTTTCGAGGACTATATTGTTTTATGGACTCCTCAACTGCTTCACCATAGTCAAGTGATAGCAAGCCTTTTCTGAAAATAAACAGAAAAGTGTTTTTTAACTTTAAGATGTTTTAAGTTTTTGTATTCAAATACTGGCCATGAGAATTAATTATTTAGCTTTTAAACTTAAACTTTAATTTCTAGATATTGGGGTGGTATTAATAAATATTATATTATTATCATTATCATCATTATTACTATTACTATTATTATTATTACTATTATTATTATTATTATTATTATTATTATTATTATATTAACTTGTATTCAGTATAGTATGTAAGTTATAGTACCCACCTTTTACAGAGAGCATGGCTGCACTTGACCAGTAGATGCATGCAGTGAACAGAGATGATGGCCATGAACGACAGAGCAATGGGGCCAACCTGGAAGATAAAGAAACAACAGTCTTAAAAAAAACCACACACTATACATATTTCAAAACTATTTTTAATTAGTTCTTACTCACCAAGCCATAGAGGAATAGAAGCTAAATTATATTACATGCAATATGTGAACAATATGTAACTTTAGGCCTAAAACTGATTTGTTTTGACCCTACATGTACTGCACATGTATGTATATATTCTCTTCCTGTTAGGAACTATTTTCCAGGCCTCTTGTATTTTTCGTTTACTGTAACGATTCAATTTAGCACTGGGGGCACTTATACCTGTACCCTGACGGCACTTTAACATTATAATATAAGAATTAAGGGGCGCTTATTGGAATAGGGGTGCTTATCAACAAAAACACAATCGAAGAGGGGGCATTTGTTTGTAAGGGGGCACTATAAAGAGAAGGAGGGTACTAAATTGAATCATTATTCTAATGGTATATATAAAATTATTATATAAGAAAACAATAACACTGACATTTATGGAAAAAACTATAGAAAGTATAATGTTTCACTTTAAACAAAAAAGTCTTTGAAAGTAACAGCAATAGTTATTTTATCAAAATTGTTTGTTTAAACTGTTTCAAACCAATACCCAAAGAAATACTGAAAAACAAAATGTCATCACCTCTACCCCCTCCCCCTCCCCTCCCCCTCACTCCCCTCCTGGGTGAACAAATGATTTGGTTTATTTGTCATACTTGTATACTTTCCTAAAAAATCTAAATTACATCAAAATTGCTTACCACAACACCAGCATGCATTATTGCATTAGGCATACCAAGCATTCCTGGACCAATATTTCCCTTCAAAATATGCATCAGTGTCTGCCCATTTCTATTACGATGAAAAAATACAAATATATGAACATGTATATATACACACAGGGGGAGGGTAGGTCTCAGTAATTGGTAGTGCAATAGTGTGCAGCTATAAATCATCAATACTACTGGTACAAAGATGCAACTGGGGGGGATACTCTCTTTGTAAGATGTCAGGGGAGCTCGTCAGAAAATCTAAACAAATACCCTAAAAATACCTGACCACCAGATTTTGCTACCCAAAAATATACCTTCTGGTCTAAAAATTGAGACTGAATCCTAATATGTGCCAGGATTACCCCTTAAAAATACCAGGTATTCTATTTTGCCAAAGAAAACCCCTAAAAAATACTGGATCACCAATTTCAACCCCTAAAAAATATGACAAGCTCCTCCAACATCCAACTATAGGAGGTACCCCCCTCAGGGATGCAACTCCCCTTGTCAAACCAATTTAAGCAACCTGCTATATGGTCCATGCCTGAGCTCTGACAAAAGCAATCAACTTATTGGAATATAAACTATTTCCGACACAAACATGAAGGGGGGTACAAATAAGGCCATAAAATAAACCAAATTTATGATATGTCTAAGAATCAAAAGTGAAAATATAGCAAGAAAAGTGCCTTTCAGTTTGGTCTATGCTGAAATGTTCAACATACTTTCAGTAACAAATAGCCATATGTGGTAGAAGCAAAAATGTCACTTCCCCCCCAAAAAAACACGTCCAAAAAAGAATAAGTTATCCATTTTTATGTTTAAATTTATTATATGGGAGTACAGAGTTGTCAACTCTCCCACATTCTGCAGAAAAAATCAGTACGTGCGCTGAAGATAAACTGGGATATTTTTTGAGTGACCTTAGAAACACCACATTTGCCATCCGAGCACACATATACATTTCAGGATGTTGATACCATATAAGGTCATAGATCATATGCCTTTCAAGGTACAAGCACGTACATTTCGTACACAACACTTTCCTTAATTTATATTTGCAAACTTCGCGTATTTCTTTCTAATACTTGAAGTTCAGAAATATTCCCAGAAATTCTTGTGGACATAATAGTTGTTACAAAAATACTTATAATAAAAAATTGTGGTAAACGAATTAACCTTGGGTAAATGTTTTAAAATTTATTCCAAACGTTTCGGTCAGGGAAATGATGATAGTTTTAAACCGACAAAGTTTCACTTTGTAACAGTATTTTTAAAGTTTTAACCTTATTATATTATTAATATTCTCAGAAAGTAGCCATACTCCCATAGATCCATAAACCCATTTTTTGACGTAGATCATGTCACACAGTGACAGACGGCCTTGTGAATGTCCCAATCGAGAATTCCCAGTTATTTTTTGAATTCAACTAACGTGCATGAGTTTACACACAAATTTACCAACTTATATTCTTCAACAGGAAAACACGCAAAGTTTAAATATTCGGAAACTACAAAATATGAACACAATCATATATAATATACTGGTATAGCTCACGTTGTTGTGTTTGACATACGAAGCCGCCGAGATACGCTTGATGCTGTCAAGCTTTCAGACTTCCCTGGTTCGCCTTCGCCATTACTTGTCGCTGATGTACCATAACCTGATTGAGAAGAGCTTTCATCGTCGTTTGAGTTATCGAGTAAACACGATCTCTCGTGAAAAGATTCGTCAGTCACGGCTCGCAGCGATTCTGTGCTGTAAGTTCGCTGCGGTCCAATCTGTGGCGGGGCATGTACGCCGACATTGTCTGATTCACAATGACAATCGCCTTCCCTGGAATCAGATCCCGATAACAACGCGGTATTTTGGAAATACATTGCACAGATATATTAACTGCAGTCTCTAATATTTGTATATTGAAAATAAACTACAGAATTGTCACATTATTATCGCAGGTACTTAGTATGTAACACTACTTGCCACAATTGTGAAAGTAAAATTACATCGTACCGGAAATCACATAATTACTCGTCCCAGTCTTTTTGCAACCGCCATTTTGAAAATTACCCAGAAGGCCCTGTGGACGGGGGAGGGATTGAAGCGCTGTAGTAATCTGGTTAAACGTACTGAAAGCACTTTCAAAACATTAACAAGAAGATAAATTGTTTCAGAGATGTCAGTTTTTATCGGAGTTTACTTGTGTATCAGTGCGTTGGTATGTTTATTTCCCTGGTTTAATTTAGCGTTCGAGGGCCTCCAAAAAAAAACTAAAAGTCGTCGACACTAAAAAAGTCCGTGTGTTTACCAAGTCATTTATGAATCAGTTGCCTGAGGGGGAAGGGGGACTCCCATAGCTTGTCTTGTCGGAGATGCTCGTTGCCAGTAACTTTTAAGGGTTCAAATACCGGAATTCTGGTAACGCCGGCTTAGGGTGGAGCTAGCTAGCTGGAGAGAACATGGTCACTTTTAGACCCATTGCTTGACCTAACAAGTCCCAATTGCAGTCCCCGCGATCTCCAGCGTTTCGTCCAATTAAGATTTTGTGGGTTATTTATGTAGATCAGGGCCGAAGCAAGGGGTGGGCCCTTTATCCCCCAGCAAATGTGTCAAGCTCAGCAAATTGCCCAAAGTCTGAGAAAAACTGGCCAAATACTTTACTAGTTTTAGACACCCTGATTTTGTTTCAAATGGCGTTCAAAACCAGGAAATACGTTTTAAGACAAACTTATTTTCAAAACTTCCCTTCGGCTCTCGGCAGTGCCCCTTCCCTCCCCCCCCCCCTCCCAGTTTTCCAAGGCT
>JAOBYE010168997.1:0-10511 GCA_025403585.1 Parazoanthus swiftii
AGATGAAATTAAGGGGGGGGGGCAGGGGAGGGGTTAGGTAGTGTTTATTGAAAACTGTGGGCTTAATTAAGTCAAAGGCCCTTTGGATTGTTTTATTGGATATATACATATATCTTATTAAACAGCTTAGCGCGTAGTGTGGGTAGATATTTTTATGAATCGTGTAGTATTTATTTTTTAAAATACCGATTGGACGAGTAAAATGGTCCACCAATACTACCTGTACACAATGAACTGTCTGGTTGGAGATTTATCATCCATTTTTTTCTCTCTTTTTATCATGAACATCGCTTTAACTTATAAATAAGTGTGCGTGGGGCAAGCGATGCGTCACGAACAACTATATAAAACAACTTCTACTGTACAAAAATCGTAGGATAGTTGTACTCGTTTCAGGTCTAAATATGGTTTTTTGTGCTCCGCAGACTAATGCAAATAAACTGATCACATCCTTATGGCAACTAATAAAACAGGCAATGATTTTATGTCATTAATGCTGCACGTATCGTCAAAATTAGCTCAGCCTGGATAGTTTAAAAACGGTTGCCAGTTTTGCATTTCACTCCTTGGTTCAGTTGGTTTTGGAATAGTAAGATCATTGAAAACTGATCATCTTTGATTGCATTTATCGATCAGAGTAATAATTCATTTGTTGGATATGATTAACATAAAGTCACCATTTTCTGGTATGCTTTTTATCACTGACTATATTTTTTCTTCAACGAACTAACAATAATGTTTATTATTCAGTCTCGCAAAGCTTTTTGGGATAGTGCCGTTTGAACTGGTAAGTCGGTGTGTGCTGATTTGCCAACTTCTATCACGTGATAAACGCTCAATTTCTTGGTCAGAAGACTTGTGAAGTTGCTCACAAGCAGTTTGTCGGCCCTTGATATCATGAAGTTTAATCACTGTATCTAAACTGATGGCAGTTGGTGACAGCTTAAGGTAAAACATATTATATCTCAAGCTTTTCCGAGGCTTTCTTGTCATCTAACCTCCCCCTTCCCTGTTTCAAATTACTGAACAATTACCTGTGCTACTTATTACTTTGTGCCAACATTCTACAAGACTTAGGATAGTGTCAATCAGTCTATAGTTGAAAAGTCTCAAGATTACTTTTCTTAAATCGAGAGGAGTTATACAGCGTGAATCAAAAGTTAAACGTAGATTGTGAAATGCACTTTTACTTTTAGATGTTAATACCACATCGATTAATTAAAGTTTAAACTGTGGTGAAATTAGGTCGTTTAAGCAGAAAAATGAGGCAAAAAGAAGTTCAACTTTCGGCAACGACCGTTTTTAAATCAGGAAAGGTATGTTTTAGTTAGTTCGAGCTTGTAAATTATTGCTTTCAATAAACTAAAAGACGTTTTTCATGAAAATTGGCAAATAATATAAAATCTAAGGCCCGACGGGGGATCTGTTTTAATGTTTGTCATTTGTTACCAAAGCCACAGAACCTGAATGTTGCCAAGCATGTGTCAGTCAAGGCTATGTAATAATAACTTCGCCTCCACCCTCCGCTGCTTATTCATGCCCGGAATAAAGTGATTGCGATATATATCAGTCATACTCTCTGACATCAGTAAGGTCAACAAAGATAAATTATAGAACGGGCTCTTTCTTGCTGCTAGTTACTCTAACTTGAAAACTAAAGCGCGATTCAACTGATAAATGTAATTGATCGTTTTCGGAGATTGACGAGGGCGGAACCTTGTTAAAAACCTAACAAATAATCATAAAAAGTTGTTCAAATGTTAAGGTTTTCGTGTAGCCTGTCGATTGCATTTTAGCAACTTTCATTCTGGTTTAATGACCAAGAAATTGGTTGAGCCGACTACATCCCAACTTCAATTAGTGGCTGTAGCTAAAAAAATTAAATTGCAACTCGCCAAATTTGCCTGTTTTGAACGTTAATGTTTTAACAGTTGTCGATATTAAGTTTGCAATGTTAAACTGAGGAAAACAAAACGAATAAATTGTAATTTTCTAAACCCTCAACACATCAAATCCTGAAAATTGAAGCCTTAATTAAGAGATGATTTATGCTCCGGAGTCAGGAGGCAAGTGGGCAGGTGATGTGTTACGAGATAATACTAGACAAACAACGGGAATTTCGCTCTTCCAAAATATTGCTCTCAAAAAATCTGAGTTTTAACTCTCTTCTAAAAGAACAATGTTCAACCAGTTTAAACTTCTTAACTTGAAGCGATCAGCATTAAACTGAATAATCTTTAAGGTATTAAAGTAGGACTTATCTTGTCTTTAGATGTCAGTTGATTGGTTTGATATGATACTGATATTCATTATTATGTTAGGTCAAAGCAACCTAACTGTTTACTGATAGGCGAGCACCAATTTCTAATGCCAAGCAAAGAAAATGAACTGCAGGAATATTGCGGTTCTACTTAATACTTCCAGACTTTACAACTCAGGTAAATACTTGAAAAACAGTTCTAATGTCGGCAGGACTTTTGTGGACATCAGCTGTCAGTATACCATCGAGTAACACTTTAGAAAAACATGTTGTGGGAAATGTCTTTAATTATTGACATAGACTAAGCTTAAAGTTTGCTGAACTTGTGTAAATACGGGTCAACGCGTCGCGACAGGAGAGTGATGAAAGGTGGAATTACAAATTTAGTTTACATTAGCAGGCAGTGTTTCGAAATTTCTAAATCTATTTTTCCCAAGCGCAACATGGAAAATATAAAGACCACGTTTAGTTTAGTGCTGTATCAGGATTCCATGTAAACTAGCTGTGCTAAATTGGATGCTCCTGTATAAACATTGCTTACAAAGTAGCTCTTCCAGAATACACACGCGCGCAGAAAAGCTGAAAATATTAACCTTTGTTGGCTTATGCCGGTGTTGTAGACTGTCGCCTCCTCCCCTACAGAAATTGTGCTGTACCAGGACTCCATCTAAACTAGCCATGCTAAATTGGATGTTCCTGTATAAACATTGCTTACAAGTATTGCTTACAAACCTTGACTCCCTCAGGTTGTTTGATTGTTCGAAGGGTATAGCGGACTATATCAAAAGAAACTTTTGCAAGTTTTTGGCAATTCATTATTTCGTTTAAGACAGTCCGTTGCATAGATACAGCAGTACACATGCCGTGTCTGTGTGTGTGTTTCTCTCACTCTTCTCTCTCTATATCTATCTCTGCCTCTCTTTCCTCTTATTTGTAGGAAGGTCTTTACTTGTGATCAACTACCGCAATCCTTTGCGTCTGTTTAAGTTTTTATTAGTAAGTTGAGTAGACGTTCGTTATGTGAAAGAGCCCGATTTTGGAAAATAATTTTATAGTACACTTTTTCTTGCAAGCCGGTTTGTTATTGTATCGCCGTTAAAGTTGAAAACAGCCAAAATTACGAACGTAAAAGGTTGAGTTTAAGAAAAGAAAGTTGTAATCTATGTACTTTGACTAAGGAAAACTTTCAACACAATTAGTTTATTTAGAGATAAATTGGTAACGGACGACAAACGCCATATCCGTGGTAATCAATACACTTGCTTGTAGATAACCTTGTCGATTCCATTTACTAGCTGGTGAAATGAAAAATACATCTTTTGTGTTCAACAACATAGCACATGATATTTATTGTGTACAAGCAAAAAATGACATGTTGCAATATATTTTTTTGCAAATTATTATAGCAAAGTAATGTTTATCTAAGCGCAGAGCAGCTGGAGAAACACATTTTTATCACTTTCATCACGTTTTGTAGCCTGCTCTCCTGTTCGTGTTATCGAAAATGTTTGTTTTCTGGATTCATGTCTTGAGACTTTTTTTGCTGTTTTGCCAAAAGTCTGTTTTTTAAAGTCTTTCAAGTGTTCGTTGGAATCAGTAAAATCGAAGTTATCTACTGGCTGGTCTCTAAACTTTATTTAACGTCGTTACGCTGGGAGTGGTTGCCCATTCTCCCAAGCCAGTGGCTTATGTTTAATCGCTCGACGGCACAGGTATTGGCGTGAAAGTCAATTTTGTGGTGGGGGAAAACCGGAGAACCCAGGAAAAAACCCTCGGAGTCAGAAGGAGATCGACAAATCTCAGCTCACATGCGAAGCCCACAGAGGCGGGTCCTCAGGGGTGGGAGGCACGAGCGCTAACTGCTCGGCCATCCTGACTCCCCTATTTCATTAAAGACCAAAAACAAGAAGCAAAGTCCATGGGACGCACCCGTGTCAGCCTAAAGGACCTTGCTTAAAGCTACAAGTCACGGACGGAATACGACGTGTTTTTCGCGTTCGTCGAGGAAGTGACAGGAGCTCATGCAGTTCAGTGCGGCCTTGAAAGAAATGAACTAACCAAAAAAGATTAGTTTGGTCGTTGCAAATGAATTTCACACAATTGAAACGTGGATGGGAAAATAGTAAGGGGTTAATAAATTTCAGTGATAAATAAGAGTTTGAATCGAAGATCAGGCATATTTTTTTACGAGTGGGTGAGTTTTTGAGTCTTTTTCCGTAATTTTGATCAAAATAACACTCTCATATGTGGTAACGTTCCTTGTTGTTGTTAATACGCCAGAGCACTTACGCGAGGTGTAGCGTTTTCTCTTGTTTTGAACAATTTGCACGTGGAACACACTGTCAGATTTAGTTTTTTGAACAGTTCTTAATGGCCGGGTTTCGACAGGTCGTTCACTGATTGGTGTTAAACGTGCACATGATCAGGCGTGACCTGGGTTGATATACTCCGACGGAAACCCTTCTCGCTTTTGTCAGCTCTCCTTTCGTTCACCTTCCCCTTGGTTGAATGGACAAAACCAACTAGGAGAGCTAGCTGGCAGGTTACACGTTTTGAAAAATAAGTTAAAGTTCTCTAAATTTGTCAGAAACCCTTCTAAACTGACAACTAGGACGTATTAAAAATGTCAGTTTAAGCTAGCACAACTAAAACAATCATTAATAATAATTAATCATTAATTTAAAAAATATTGTTATTATTATAGTAATAACAATAACTTTTTAATAGCACATCTGTTTGGTAGCTCTGCATTTGCTATTTAAGCCTTATAAAGCATTCAAGTGTGATATAGTGTGCACGAGATAAGCAAAAGATGTAAGTCTATCTTCGCCATCCAATTAGCCAATGAGAGCACGCGTCATGTATGCCATATTTTATAATCTAAAATATAGAGCCATAAAAAACTATCTACAACTACTTTACTATTTCTAGTTATCATCCGTGGGTCTAGCGCGATCTCTTTTCTGAGATCCGAAGTGCAAACTTATGCAGTTTGCCTCCGAGGCAGTTGCAGAAGACAATAACCAGATACTGTATGTAATACAAACTGTAACGCTGTTCTAAATACAAATTGTCTTTGTTTCAGAACATCAGCGCAAAGATACATGAAAGAGCATGACAGTTAGGAGATCTTCATGAAGCTATGACATTATCAGCACATTACAACCTGTTGCTGAGGCTTGTCGTCATATTGCAACTGTTCAAAATCTGCACACCAATCACGGAAATTCGCATTGGGGTATTGCTTCCTATTGGTCGACCAGGATTTCAGCGTCTGGGAGAATCGCTTCAGTATATCATTGAGCCAGCAATCCAGCACGTGTATAGAGAGAAGATACTTAATCCCAAAGAGTACAACATTACCTATACTGTTACAGACAGTGCTTGCAACAAACTGCAAGCCGTTAAACACACGTACAATATGCGCAATGTTGACGCGTTTATCGGGCCGGCCTGCACTGAGGGGTGTCTAGCAGCAGGCTTACTGGCTGCGACCCTCAACAAACCAATGATCTCTTATTCTTGCTCCTCACTGGATCTTGGGAGAAGAGAGTTTTATTTCACATTTGCGAGAACTCAGCCGTTTACTCGAACGTATTACTATACCACGCCCAACTTGCTAATGCATCTCATGCAGTTCTATAAGTGGGAGATAGCGGGAATTATTGTTAACGAGGACAACTTGTGGACACCGATCGCCAGTGCATTGAACGCACACCTCAAGGGAGCCAACATGACGGTTGGGTATTACGGTGTGTACACCATCAGTAAGGACTTCGAGCACAAGTCTGTCTTGGAGTACGCCAGGAGATTCTCGCGTAGTAAGTGATATATGGAGGGGTATTATATCGTCCCCACTAATTAGCATAATAGCGCATACGCCCAACTTCAGGTTTCAAACTTGGTGACACGGTTTGTATTCACAAAAGATTTGAGCCCGAAACAACTTTTTTTGGCTCCAAATGCCAGGAAGCCAGGTTACACACATACATAAATACACAGCAGCACACTTGTTATCTGTAGAAGCAGGAAGATACTGCTGACTACAGAAACAGTTGAAAAATCTTCTAGCACTCGCAACATTACGAAGAGATTTGCACAACAGCATGTGACTTATCTTCGGGAAATCGAAACGCTCTGCTGTCGTGAGCGTTGCACAGCAAGTTGCAAGAAAGATTCTTTTATGTTACATGGTCTTAAATTTTGGGACAATAGGATCTATATTTCTTGCAATAGATGGAGACCCTGTCTGAAGTGTACTCAGACAGGCAATTGAGAGCACGACAGAAAAACAGCAGGCTAAAAGAGTAGAGCAAGGCACTCAAACAAACTAATGTTTATCATTTAACAGTTTTATACAATTTCCCCTACCAAAAACTTACTAACTAGAATAATTTAGTGTACAGATATTTTTCTTATGATGGATACAACTTCACCTAATGTACCGCATGACGACGTCATTTCTGTGTCATATCTGCATTCAATTATAAATGCCATTTGCTTTTCCTTTATGAACCTGAAAACGTCTTTAATTCTGCCAAATAATTTCCATGAAGCTTGCACAGATGTGAAGCATTTGTGAAAAATGGTCCGCAAAGTTTTTGAACAGCTAGGAAACAATTTTCTCTCCCCCGAGTAAAGTGGCCTGTTAAGCACGGCGCTTATCGCGTGTTTCACTAGATTACCCCTAAGGAAAACTAATCCACTGCAGGTTAGCTCCCAGAACTCTCTGGTACTCATTAATGCAGCTGTATCAACCGAAGTGAGGTGAAAATCCGTCTGACACTCAAAACAGAGCCTTATCAGTTACTATTCCTCATTTGCAAGGGTTAACATCCGTATCGTCTTGTCGACAGTCATCTTCCTCATCACACACAGTTCTGAGGTAGCCAAGTTTTTGGTAGCAGCAGACAAACTGGGGATGCGAAATGGAGAGTACGCTTTCATTACCTTGGATTTTACGGTAAAGTTGGAAATTTATGGAAATGCTTTCGTGTGGTGGAAGTGCCATACTAAGGGCTAACTCGATAACTTCCCAGTTTACTTCGCCTTCAGACACTACCTCATTAAAACCATATCTATATTTAAGTCAATTTAACTTGTTATGCATGAAGAAATTATTATCTGTAAAATGTCCTGTAAAATGTGTTTATAATAAAACTGATTCTGATTCTGATTCTGATTCTGATTCCATAGAACAACCAAACTGTCTTTAATGGAAGATAATCTTCATCGTTGTAGGTCAGCTCTAAATGGTACAACGAACCGTGGTCACCAGGGGAAGAAAAACTACTGAAAATATTTGATGGTATTTTCAATCTTGCCGTGAAACCACCTCACGGTGAACTATTTGAAAACTTCACCAAGGATTTTAGTCAAAGATATTTGGAAAGCAGGGGCATTCCTACCACACAACTTGTAAGTATGATAATTAAAAATATATATTAATTCAACCCTCGTATGGATAAGGTACTCGTATATGGGGTACTCATATTGATAAAGTACTACAAAACAGTCAGAAATAAACGTGAGGCTGGAGAAAACCTTGAATTGTGAGTTAAGAACATTAAACATTCCTAGAAAAATGTAAAGTCTGAAAGCAAAAGCTAGTTTACAAAAATTGACCTTATCAATTAAAAATAATTACGTCATATAATTAGTGTCAAACAACAGAATACCAGGTATGTAGGAAGAAAGGAAATAACTGCAAATGCACTTCACGTCGATTCGTCTAATTTCATGGTTTTTTTTCAGACTCTTGAGTTTGGCGCGTATTTCTTTGACGCCATCCTGCTCTATGCATCGGGGTTAAACCTAACGCTTGGTGCTGGGGGAAATATTTCTGATGGTGCGGAAATTGTCCGCCATATCACATCATACCGTGTGCTGTTTAACGGTGAGTTTATACTGCCAATAGTCAACTTTTGTTCACCGCTGCGTGGGTCCCTACACAGTTGTGAAGCTGATGTTATTCGGTGATACAGTGCGTGGACACTTGTTACATATATAAGCCACTTTATCAGTCATGTGCAGAGCAAAGTAACAGTTTTGCTGGTGGTCACATCCCCTGTTTAAATCGTTCTATGACATATTTAAGGTTCTATCTTTTACCTTCTTTCGAAAACAATCGATCTTGCCATCTTTCTAACACGTGTAGCCCGCCAACTGAAGCACTAAAGTTGCTCTACACATGATTGAGAAAGTGGCTTATTTAATAGGTACTTACACAGTACTGCGGTGCCACTGAGGGAAGTACCAACACTGTATCAGCTGTGAGGTGATGACAGCGCTGTAACAACATTCGTATAGCTGTCACATGGTGGTTAAGTATTCTACACTTTTTCCTTAGCTATTAAATAAAATAAAATTGTTAAGAGTCTCAATAAGTTCAACTTAGACTGATCATTGCGAAAGCGTGAAATTCCGAGCTACTGGAAATTTACAATCTTTTATAGATTTTATGTGTTTTTACTTTTTTATAGTTCTAGTGCACAATATGTATCTTCGTATTACTTGTGCATATGTATCTACGTAACACCACAAAACTCACCGTATGTTTCCAAACAGGCATGTCTGGTCCAGTGGCAATCGACCCATCTGGTAACCGCGTCCCTGTGTTTGTGTTTAACAACAGACAAGACGGCAAGTACGTGGCCACAATTGAGGTGGACCTGGCGGTCGACGCTGGGGTGATGGTAAAAAATGCAACCGTCGTGTGGCCAGGGGGGTCAACTATTGTTCCTAGTGATCGACCAAAATGTGGATTTGATGGAAAGTTGTGCCTTGAGGAGGGTTAGTGTTTGTTCAGGGTGGTTTTAATTACAATCAAGTTGCAAATAAAGTCAGTATTTAATGAGTTAGCACAATTTCACGAAAAATTAATACGGTTGCCCAAGCTTGCGAACTTGAAACAACAAATTTTATGGACATGTACTATTTCTGACCCAGTGAGAGTTTCGCAATAAGATCAAATCATTACGGGTTTAAAGTACTTCTTTCTATCAACCATTGAAATAATTACAGACTTGAGATTGCACTTTCGCTTCTTCGAGTTGTCCAGCTCACAATGACAACCTGCAGACCAGAATGTGTAAAAGCCACGAATAATCGTTCTAGCCTTGTTTATATATTAAGGATGTATTTGTGAATAGGTATAACAACAATCTGACATCCCCATAAAAATTTTGTAAATGATCTTTAAAATGTGAAAGTAGTTAATACGTTCTTCGAAATCGAAAAGCAAAAACGATTTTGAAAATATTGCAATGTCTACCTAATTGACCTAACTCTGCAACATTGCCAATAAGAAAAAATGATAGACTTCATAAATTAATTTAACTGAACAATCTAATTTTTCTTTACTTTTGTTTTCTCTTCCAGGTATTAGCGATTTATGGTTTCTTGCATTACTTCTTATTGTTCCGATAATAATCGTCTGTGTGGGAATTATTTGTTATAAGTAAGTAATGTGTTTTCCGTTCCTATTAACAGGAAGTTTCCAATTTTGCCTTACACATATTTTACTCACGCCAACGCTAGCACTTACATTGACGCAAACACACAAATAATACTTACTATTGCTGATTACTAACCACTAACGCCGAGATATATCTAAGAGCAACAATACTTATGATTACCTTCAAGGCGCAAAATGTACGAGAAAGAGCTGCTCAACAGATCCTGGATAATAAAGTACGTCGATATACAGTTCATTAACTCCAGCGACAAACGCTCGCAAAGGGTAAGATAATCTAAACGACTTTTTTATTGTGTTAGGGGGCATGTTTTAGTTTATCGGTTAGTTTTTAATACACTATTTAAATTCTTTAGTGTGTTGTGCACGTTTAAGGCCTACAAATACAAAAAAGTACAAAAATGTATAACAAAAACAAATTTCCTAATATGAAGACATTTTTCTTCACTATGTTTGCTTCAAAGGACGTAATCTGTAAGCTTGGTGAGGTGGTAAGGTGGTAAGGTGGTGAGGTATTAAGATGGTAAGCTTGGTAAAAATAGTAAGATGGTAAGCTCGGAAAGTGGTAAGGTGGTACGTAAGACGGTAAGGTGGTACGTAAGACGGTAAGGTGGTAAGAAGGTGAGTTGGTAAGATGGTAAGATGGTAAAGTAGTAAGATGGTAAGCTTGGTAAAGTGGTAAGGTGGTAAGGCGGTAAGATGGTAAGGTGGTAAGGTGGTAAGGCATTATGCGAATAAAAAGTTATCTGAGCTTCTTTGATGGGAACAGTTAATATG
>JAOBYE010169108.1:0-18084 GCA_025403585.1 Parazoanthus swiftii
CTGCTCTTCACACTGTTCGTGCGGAGTGCTTGATCCTGGGCTGCAAATAGCAGTCCCTCTGTCTCTTTCTTGAGTTTTCCTCTTTTCAACCACTCCCACGACCTTTCATCTCTGTTTTCTGTGCCTCGAAAGAACTGTCCGTGCAGAGGCTTCGCTAGGTATTTCTCACGCCTTTCTTCTCTAATGCTCTTCATATCCATCCCTTCCCTCCTTACTTTCAGAACCTGCTCTCGAGCTACCGCTTTCAACGCTTTCTCGTTGGCATGTTGTTTAATGTAACTCATCAAGCTGTTCGTCTCAATGGTCACACAATCCTCTACTCCTATCAATCCTCTTCCTCCTTCCGACCGCTTCAGGTAGAGCCTATCTACATCAGCCTGAGGGTGTAGGGCACGGTTTATTGTTAGTAGCTTTCTGGTCTTCCTGTCCATTTCTTCTTCTTCTTCTTCTTCTTCTTCTTCTTCTTCTTATAGTTATTATTACTATATTTATTTTTATTGTTAGTGCTTTTATTATAATTATTGTTATAATCATAGTTGTATTTACTTACCAATTAAGTTTATGTAACTAGTGTGCCTAAAGGCCTTTTAGTTTCTTGAGTTTAAGAGAATAACAAAGGTAACTGTAACAAAAAACGACTTTTTTGTTCACTTTTGTCATCAGTGGTATCAAAAAGAAGCGAGATACCGAAAACCTTGACTGAAACAGAGGTTTCAAATATCAGGGGTCCAGGAGTTGGCGAAGCGTCAGGTATATAACAAAGTATTTAGGACCCCTTGTCAATACCGTAATGCCGCATTAAAGATTGGGTCTATATAAGTTTGTAAAGGTTTTACGGAGGCTTGTGTATTTGGGAAAATATGAACGCTATAAAGAAAACGTTTCAGAATGAGCAGAAACTCTCTCAGTAATATTTTAAGCTAAAATACATGATAGTCTATAATATGACCAAAGCTGGGGACACACTAGGTGGTTTTGTACGATCGCGGCGATTGGCGCTGGAAACTCGCCTAATGTGTCACCTACTGTGATAGTGAGTTTCGCTCATCGCAGCAACTGGCGTGTGAAATCACAGGAATGTCAGATATTGTTTGTTTTATATATTTTAGACCCTATCTACTAAAATAGCTTCAAAAATATCCACAAAGTTGACTGCAATTGGCATGGAAAAAATACCTCCTCCCAAATTTCTCATTCTAAAGATATATGTCGAGTTTATACAATTGGAATGGGCTAAAATCCAACTCTGCTGTTTTGAAGCATTGATTAACTGTTTAAACCAAGAGTTTTTGGCTGTGGGTGCTTTCTGTGCAAAAATGTACCCCCCCCCCCCTCCACCGAGCCCCAGGAACTCCGAAAAAGCCCAGGCGGAATAGGGTTAACATTCGTACACTTTTCAGTTTTCATTAACTTGTTTTAAATGAGAATTTACAATTAATAAAGTTTTAAGGCTCAATTAAATTTGACTGAAGTAAGACCATCTGAGAGACATTCTTTAGCCTGAAACCCTTTGTTTGTACGTCTCCGGCTGAAATAATTACCTAAACTTTATAGTAAGCTAACCCTTCAAATCAAATTGAACAAGAAAAAAATTCTCCCAAATTTTTAATTAAATCAAAAACTTGATTTATATAAAAACACCAATGCCTTTCTTTAGATGACTCAAGTAGCTCCGAGGTGTCTGAAGACAACAAAGAGTTGAAAGAAAGCTCAGATAACAAGGAGAATAAACTTACATATGATGAGAAAAGTGAAAGAGAGGTAGTTGAATCTGGTGACAACGCTGGAAGCACTGCTAGTGGGGATGTCATCGATGGCAACGCTGGCTCAGATAATAAGGAGAGGAAAATTACATATGATGCAAAAAGTGAAAAAGAGATAGTCGAATCTGATGACAACGCTGAAATTATCACCAGTGGGGATGTCATTGTCAACAAAGCTGGTTCTGAGGACACAGTTTCCAGTAGCGAGAACAGAGACTCGTTGACCAAGAGAGATAACATAGTCAACGAAGAGTTTTTCGAAGAAGGTTTGTTCATACACGCAACCCAAGTGTCTAAATACTAAAACAACAGAAATGAGAAAGATTCCTATGATGCTAGCTTCCACGCAGAATATAACTTTTAGAGATCTAGACCTCTTGCAGGGAAGACGAATAATAGTCTGCGAGGAGGATATGTGTTGCTGATACGTTCGTGTGCTCATTGGTTCACAACATACTATACCGTGATCTTTTTTTTTTTAAAAAATTAATAGACCCGTTCTATGTCATTAACTCTGGTGTAATCGACTTGCTATTGTAGTGGTTAGGCGACTGTACACAACAGTCGAGTAGCGTTGGCTCAAATCATTCAGAGGGGAGGGGTAAACTCTTTAATTTTGGGCCATACGGGCCTTTTCGGCCCATATAGGGGGGAGGGGGGGGGGCTGCGCTACCCACGTGCAACCCTCTCTACAGGCCTGCACTTGAATAAAACACTTAGGTGTTATGCCAACATACTTCTATTTCATACATCTTTACAAAATAACAAAAGCAATAACGTTATGCGATTCCTTATGTTGCCTGTATATCAGATTGTACATAGCCATGCACTTGAAAGGGGAAAAATAAACCAAGGAGGAGAGAAAAAGTGAATGTCAGACAACGTAAAATAACCTCATAAATGTCAAAGAATTTAGATGTTAGGATATCTCTAAAAGGATTTACGTTTCATTTTGGTGGCAATTGTTTTACAGAATCGAAGTCGTCTGGGGCTGGCGGCGAGCTAGACGAGATGGACGGATCTGGGTCTACCTCAGAATCTGGTAACGCGGGGGACTCGGGAGAGTCAGGAGATTCCAGTGTTGGAGAGACGGATGACGGCAACACATCGGAGTCTGTAGTTTCTGGTGACTCTGGTGAGAGTTTGTAAGGGAAATATACTACTCAGCTTCATAAATACTGCAAAATTTAAAATGTTCTAGTTTACGAAATTCAAATTGTTTTTCTGTATATTTGTACGTCATAAGTTATTGCTGCTGTTTATCGCAAAGTACTCTCCTCTATATTATTGTCGTAATTAGTATATTGTTATATAGCGTTCCATACGAAAGGCAGGTCCATATTTCATTTGGCCATTACCTCGAGTTGTTACTGTAATGTAAGAAGATGAATATAAGAATCACAACGCACATACAAACGCAACGTTTTGAAAAAGAAACTAGTATCACATAAGAACGACACTTAAAAGAAAACTGAAGTAATTGAATGCAGATGTATGTATATGTAAGCAAACCAATGTCTTAGCAAACTGACTTTACTCAATTAACGAATTATATGGTGATCTGGAGCAATTGTAGCAAATGTTGCTTAAATTCACTCTAGGGGACTCAGAGGTTACCAGTGACAATTTGTTGAGCAAGAGAAGTGAGGTTGCAAAAGAGACAAAGGAAGAACCCGATAACAAGCCTCAAGAAGCCGATAAAGAAATTCAATCTGAGGAGTCAGGAACCGTTCTAAAGTCCAACAACTCTGAAAAAATTTCCGACTCTACTTCTCCCGAGACGTCTTCGAACAGCAGTGATTCGGCATATTCTAAGGAGTCTGAGGAAAGCGGCGACTCGGCTGATTCCAAGAATTCTGATGAAAGTGGTGATTCGGCCGATTTCAATGATTCCGATGAAAGCGGCGACTCGGCTGATTCCAATGATTCTGATGAAAGCGGTGATTCGGCTGACTCCAAGGAGTCTGATGAAAGCGGTGACTTTGTAAGTTTTAGGGATTCAACTGAGGGTAACGACATCGCTGACAGGGACGACTCAGAGGAGTCTGGGGAGGAGGATTACTCTGGTAGTTTAGCGGGATCCAATGATAATAGCGAAAGTACGTCTTCTGGTGAATCAGGGGATTCTAATGAAAACAATGACTCAGGGGACTCTGGAGAAAGCGGAGCTTTTAGTGATTCAAGTGGGGTTGGGGAGAGCGCTGACGTTCAAGATTTGCAGGATGCTGAAGGCAGCGCCGAGTCTACAGGATCCGAAGACCAGGCATTAACAAAACGAAATACAGTACCGGAAGTAAAAGACAAACAAGGTGATTTCACTAAATGCGGTATCTATCTATCTATCTATCTATCTATCTATCTATCTATCTATCTATCTATCTATCTATCTATCTATCTATCTATCTATAATCTATCTATCTATCTATCTATCTATCTATCTATCTATAATCTATCTATCTATCTATCTATCTATCTATTTATTTATTTATTTATTTATTTATTTGTCTATTTAGTTATTTAAATAGATAGTCGTAGGCGTAGTATAAAACTTGCACTTGCAATTTGCAAATTGACCGCTGAGTATAAAGATTGTAAAGAAATGGGCGACAATAATGGAGCTGAACAACCATTTTGGTACGAAGATGGCTGATTGGTATATTTTGCATAATGAAACATGTGCTTCAATTCTTGTTTTTTTTGATAAGTATTCCATCTTTTGATATTCCAAAGAAATTTTAGCCGCATAACCAATCAGTAAGAACTTCTTCCTACAATTTGAATACAACACTATTTCTTTTTATTTCGTAGTTAAAGTTAACAAGTTGTTTTTTTTTATAGATGTAGCGCTAAGCAGTGGTTCTTCAGAGAGTCCTGTTAATGAACAAAATAAACTTTTATCAAAAGAAAAAGCTAAAAATAAAGTTGAATCCGGTGAGTTAAATAACATCCTCGTGTAAAAAACTGGAGTCAAAACAAAACAAGACATTTAAATAAACAAAAAATGTGTAGTGACATAATAGATAAAAAGTAACAATCTTTCTTAAAAAAAAATAGATAAAAGCATTTTAAAGTTTGTTGCATTTCTATGCCTACTAAATAAGTCTTTTTTTTAACTTTGAGATTTTTTAGCGGAGTTAAACACTCTCAAAAACATTTCATTCAATCAATGCTTGTAAACTAGCTATAATTGCGTGCATATCGTTTCAAACTAAGATTTCGAACAGCGAAATGCACGGTGTTTTTCTTCCTACCAAGCTGTGCTTGAAATTTAAAATAACTAACATTAAATTTTGTTTAACGTGGAATGTAAAGGTCCATGAAAAATTTTCCCGTTTAAAGCTTTCGTTATTTCCTTTCAAGGATTTTTGTGGAGCTCAGGTGAACGTGAATGTTATGTTTACTTTATATTTATTTGTTCAGTTTTGCCTTTATAAAAACTTATTGTAATCCATTGGCCTGCCTAGACTAGTTATAACTACTTGCAGGCCAATAGAATATAACCAACTTGTAATGAAATCAAATATCAATAAAACCTGAAAAATCTGAAATGTTATGTGGCGCCATTTCGCCCGTTTCTTTACTTGTGACACATGTCAGGGTTTTTTATATCATTTTATCTATGAAGAATAAGAGTACTATTCAAAACAATTGGAAAACATTATTTACATTCTAAACTTTTGAAGTTTTAAGTATAGGATATTTCAATCTTTTACTTTTTGAAAGCATTGTTCCTTAACACCCAAGCAGCAAGGTCTCATTCCTTCTCTAAATGTGTCTCTCTCCCAACAGAAGATAACTACGTGGAAGAGTCCAGTGGGTTAGGATCCGCCGTGAAACTAACGAACTCCGATGAAGCTGTTAAAAGTTCTGAATCAAAAGAAACCTCCTTTGTCAAGAAAAGCAACACACCAATTAGTCAAGAAAGTGAGTTCACTAATAGTCTCTGGTCATATTATATACAATTAAGTTAAGCTTGTCCTAGCTATTTTAAACTGGGTCCGTTTAAATAGCGGTCACAATTGAATGGACTGCAGAGGGCAGACTTGGTATAAAAACGCAGACTGGATACAGATTGCAAACTGGGTATATGATGCAACCGGTGAAGCTGAAATGCTTTGAAGTATTTTTAAAAAAATAATATAAAATAAAGCTGGAACGTCTACAGTTTGTAAACGAGAGAAAAAATCAAATCAACACAAGATACAAACATTGTACTCGTCAATCTATCCATTCCGACGCGACCATCGATCTCATATGTGCATATTAGCCTCTCGAAACAGTTGCGGAGGCCGGTGAGTATAATAATATGTAAAAAACTCTACTTGTTCTCTCAAAAGCAAAATTATTTCAGCGCAAATAAGAATATAATGTTAAAAAGACGGTCTTCGATGTATGGTATTGTTGTTTCAAAAAATAGGTACGTCTTTATTCTACCTTCCCTAGTTTTAATAGTTGCAGGTATGTGGTTCTGCGACTTGCCCCCTTGTTCTAGCTCGGGGAACAGATTGCAATCATCTACTGCATTAGATAGCTAGCTTTCAAAAGATAGCTGTGACAGTATTGCTCGTTAACACAACTATGCACTGCAAGAAAACAAAAAGAATTATTTTAATCCCATGCAGGAACATTTGAATTTGATACCACTAAAGCGACAAGCATTTCGGACGAGTCGGCTGAATCCGGGGACTCTGGTGAGTCCGGGGACTCTGGTGAATCCGGGGACTCAGGTGAATCGGAAGAATCTGGCAACGGAGATGTGTCTAAGCGAGATGCCATTCCAGAAAATAACGAGGGTATTTATCAATTCAGTCAAATCAGTTTTTCTCTGTTGCTCACTACAACCCTGTATTAATATAGCGCTTTAGACAGCATATAAAGTTTCAGTAGCTTTGTTTCTTTTATCTAAGACCATTTTTAGCTGTTGTTCTAAAATAGGGAAGCTCAAATATGGTTGTTTAAGGAGTACTAGTATGAACAAAAGTGCAATGAGGCATGAAATCCATAATCTGGTTAATTTGTTTAAGATAAAATAGCGTCCCTTTTTAACAAACTTAAATACTTTCCTAACAAAACACTTACAGCTCTTCATAATTTAAGTATACCTGTCTCAATAATCCATAACCATAACACGGCTAGACATGCTTCTAAAGAAAACCCCTACAAACCGGTTTCAAGAACAGGCTATGGACTGTCTAGGTTTGTATCTATTGCCTCTAGAACTTGGAAACACATACCATATCGTGATAGATCCTGCCCTTCAATTTATTTATTAGGCAACATAAGTGCCACCTCCTTGATAGCAACTGTAATTAAATCTATTTTTTTCTTTAATTGCTCAAAGAGAATAGCTATTTTCCAAACATGTGCACTATGTATATTTCCAGTAGGTGCTATCTTGAATTTGTATTTCCTTTACCACTCTTCTTGTGTTAATAGGCTCTAGGATATGTTATAGGCACGGTCGTGACCAACACAACTATTGTCACTACGCACATTCAAAATCTTCTTTCTTTGTCTTCTTTTGTACTATTGCACAACTCAATGTACACATCTGTAAACAGTGCAAAATAAAACTCAAACCTTGAATCCTATACGTGCATTATAGAAAATGCCTTTTAAAACTTAACTGCTTGGATTAAACAATACTGTATAATGAAGTATAATAACTGTTTAAGCTTTAGACTTAACATTCGTTTCAAATGATGCCGAAGAATTATCACGTGTTTAGTACAAGATATAATTTAAGTTTTACTGAAACAGTTTACAACGACATTACTTGTAACATTATTCCATGTTTTTTTTTGACAACTTGTTTTTGGCTACAAACGTCTGATTTGCTACTCTCTGAACACGACGATCACTTCACAACGTATTCTTTTTTCGTTTCAGTGTCAATTAATTTATTTTAACTATATGTTGTATATGCATTTTCAACAAAACATTCAGGTGATAGCCTTAGTACAATAGCCAAGTTTAAGTTGATAAATTAACCTTATAATCGTTTTATTTGGCATAGAACTTGAGCGCCAAGTATCTGGTGACTCAGAAAGTTCTGCGGAATCTGGAAGTGCCGCGTTATCAGATGAAGCAAGCGGTTCGGATCAGTCTGGCGAGTCTGACGACGGTACGCTCTCAAAACGAAACACAATACCAAATGAAACAAAAGGTGCGTAGAGTAGTACAAATACCATTGCGTACTTAGTTTCTTTGTGTTTACTATAATATCGTTTTTTGTGTGCTTAATATAGTTGTTTGCTATAAATATTTCTTAAATACTGATGTTTGACTTGATTTGCTTAGTCTTAATAAAACAAAATATCCATCTACCTGCTACTCTATAATTGTGAGATTTTACATGGTAACAGATGAAACGCATGCCCTCATATTACCCCTTGCCAAAAATATTGGCCTACTGAGATGTCACAACTTGTACAATGAAAACTCACTGAGGTGCTTTTTCCAAAAATATGCTTATGTCCACAGGCTTTGAATTGGAATTGTTTTCAAAAAGACTTGCACCTTTCCAATATTAAGTGAAAATCTCGTTTCAAACTATTCCGTGTTCTTTTGTACGCAGTGTACAGCTTCTAGTTCGATTTACCGTCAAGATTTCCTGCTTGCTGTTATTGTTCTATAACCTCTATTTTAAAATTTGACTGTAACTCAATTGTATTGGTTGAGCATGCGTGCACACTTACTCGGGCAAACTAACGGAGAAAAGGACTGTTTATAAAACAATTCTTTTACATTTTAGATTCAAAAGAAGATGATAGAGAATCAGAAAATTTAGAAGACTCTTCAGGAGTTTCGGGAGACACAGGTGAATCTGGCGATTCGGGAGAATCCGGAGATTCAGAAGACTCGGCCAACTCGGGAGGTTCAGATGGCAATGCAGTTGAAAAGCGAAGCAAGATTGAAGAAGAGATAAGTGGTAAGCTTTTAACAAAAGAGATTGCAATACAAAGCTCCCTTGTTCTATGTCAAAGTTCTTACTTCTGTTATATCATCGACGCACACCGATGGAGGCGTATTGAGTGTCTATTTCAGTTAAGTTGTCAACAAAAGTTTGCAAAACTTTTTTAATAATTTGAGTTGCGGTTATATTTTGGACGAAAAGGAACACCGTATGTCCATACAGTTTTATCCTTATATAAGACTATTAATGGCGATTGCCTACAAAGATTACTAATATTGGCACACGTGACCTACTGTTCTTCTAAATTAACATTATTTTTCTGATATCTTGTTTAGATACAGAAGACTCAAATGGCACAACCAAATCAATGGTTAATCCAAAAAAGGACGAAAGCGACCAGACTAAGAAAACAAATAGTGTTAACGACTTCAAAGATTCCAAACATTCCGAAAATATTGCAAAGTCGAGCAGCTCTGGTGAGTTTGGAGGATCAGGAAATTCTATGGAGTCGGGTGATTCTGGAAACGACGAGGACTCGGGAGACTCGGGAGAGTCGGGAGAATCGGGAGAGTCGGGAGAATCGGGCGAGTCGGGGGAATCGGGCGAGTCCGGGGAATCGGGCGAGTCGGGGGAATCGGGAGACACGGAAGACTCGGGAGAGTCGGGAGACTCGGGGGAGTCAGGTGATTCAGGAGAATCGGAAGACACCTGGGAGTCTGATGAGATAAGAGAGTCACGTAATGCTAAAATCAAAAATGGAGAAGAGTGGGGAGAAGAGACGTCTCCATTTGTGACGGGAGCGGATACCAGGGAATTCCGCGAGGAAGGTCCACATGGAGAAATCGAAATTTATGAAAATGAATTAGAGTCTCGCGCCAGAGATGCACAGGATGGCGGGGAACAAAAGCGGAGCAGCATCCCACGAGAGACAACCGAAGGTAGGTATTATCTAAATTAAAACGTATAAAGCAGCTGGTCTTGTGCACCCTGTTTTCTCTTGCATTGCAGGCATCTTACCCTTTTTCCCGTCCAGCAGCAAAATCGTATACAACAATTCTTTAGCTTCTGAAATTTAAAGAGAGCAATTTGTCACTGAGATAATTTCAGATTAAACTGTATCGAAATATTGAAAACGAACATAGTGGTTAAAAACGGTTTTCATTTTCACCCTTATGACACGAGCCTATCTGTCCGCCATCAACCAAAAGTAACAACATTTGAAATACTTTCTTGTTTCTCTAAAACCGTTAGCATTGTATAGAATAGTTAAAAAATATGAACTCAGTTTGTACTGTTTTTTGTTATTGTCTGTAAACCTGCAGCAAACTAACATTATCAATTTCACGTCAGTTGTTTGTTGTAACAGGTTTTGTATTCCAAAAGCAAACAACTAATTACTGGTTATTTGAGCACAGTAACGTTTCATAACTGTATAATTAAATCAAACATATTAGGAAAAACCATCTTTAACGTTTTTTTTTTAGGTTAGCGAAAGGGTACAGTTTGTTTTCATGGTGACATAAACTTTACGATACATATTTACTTAAAATAAAACCTTAAGTACCAAGTTTCACACAAAATACTCACTAGATTCACCCACACTGGTATCTCCCTGGCCTACTGTATGCTTCACGTTTTCTTACTAAATTGCTTTTTGTTAGTTTTCCACCTTTTTTCGCGCGTATCATCGCGTCTCTTCCGGTGCCGTTTTCCTTTTTTAGTTCAAAACAGCCTGATGGTTCTCTGCGTAACACGTGACCGTTCTATTGCCACCTACAGATCTATTGTCTGATTATTATTGCATTGCTCTGTTGAGGTTGACATTGGTTATGACAATTAGCCGAAGTACTGTTTACTTTACGATTACAAAAGTTCAAAGCTTTCCAGAAATTTAGCAACTTTAAGAACATAGTATTTTAACTATATTAGTCCTGACAATCTTAGCCTACAATTTCCTTCACGTTAGGATATAAAGAAAATGGAATCACAATCAGAATAGTTATGTAAGTGTTCAGTTGCTAATGAGGTAATAGTCCTTTGTTGTTCGCTGTAACAGCAGGCGTGCTGCGCATGTGAAAAATTTTGCTGATTTTCCCGTTTTATTAAAGTGATGATGTATTTTTTTATGTTCAGAGTCTGATATGGAAGAATCTCTGGACTACGATTCATCTGACAACTATGACAACACGGAAAGATCAGAAGTGTCCGAAACACCAAAGGAGTCAGATAATTCAGATGTAGCCCAAAACACCAAGGAAACCTCAGATTCTGAGGATTCTTCGGGTGCCTCTGGAGAATCAGGAGATGCAGAAGATTCCGACAATTCTGACGACTCGGACAGCTCCGGTGAATCTGACTCGTCCGGCGAGTCCGAGTCTTCAGGAGCATCCGGATTCTCGGATGCATCCGGTGATCCTGGAAATTCCATGCGAAAGAGAAACCAAATCCCTGATGCGGTAAATGACAGCAAAGATAATGAAGACGTCAATTCGGTGTCAAGTGAAACAGGCTCTGGTGAGCATAAGTCAGACTCGTCTATTTCAAGTGGCCTTGGACCTATTAGTGAACGTAAGAAGATTATCACTGACACGTTGGATGACTTTGGGCAGGCTGCGCTGGAAAATACGGTGGAGAAAAAGGATGAAGTCATCAAGAGTCTACCAAAGCCTGAAGAACATCGAGACGAAAAGATAACTACAAGAACTAGCATAGCAACCGAAGCCGATTCTGAAGTTGATGCGCCACCCAACACAAACACGGTAACCAGTACTAACTCCGCTGCGGTGGAAGGAAGCGCTGCTGAAGCAACTCGCCATGCTTCGCTAAAGAATTTATTTAGTGCTATTTCTGGTGCAGATTCGGAATCAAAATCAGATTCAGGTTCAGAATCAAGTTCTGCGTCAGGGGATGAGCCTGTACTACCAGAGAAGCAGACGATTAAACCCAAGATTGCACGATCAAAGTTGGTAAGATAGACAACCAATATATTACCTATATACCTTCTTAGAAGTAAGTCATTGCAGAAGGATTAACTAAAATAATAGATAAGCCACGGCTCTATTGCAGACATTTTGTCTAACTGCAGTCTTTTGTCTGTCAGCAAAGCGCAAAAATGCAAATCGTGATACTGTCAGAACTTACGCGAAGACAATCACCTGGCTTATGATAAGTTGGAATTACTTTATGTTGTTTTAGCAACCAGGTTTTTCGATAAATGGCTCATTTGATTTAAAGAAAACAACTAACCTCGGGCGTTAGTTTAACATTTAGGACCACTCAGGCAGTTTGAATTCAGCTGAGAAATAAGTTTTAATATTTGGTTGAACCAGGCTATTTTCGTTGTCTGGTTCAAAACAACTGATATAATGATTGTATCTTTCATTTAAGGAAAGTTAGCTTGTGAAAAAAGAAACACTAATTTTGTTGTTTTCGTGGATAGTAATATCCTTGGCATAATTAACTTTTTCTAACACTTTATCAGGTCCTTGTTTATCTATACAATTATGTTTTGTGGCAAGTTTTTTTTAGTTTAATGCTAATTAGAATTTAGAATCGCAAATGGGCAAGCAAGATGGCAATTCCGTTCTCATCGTCCATAGTTATATCAACTCTAATAATACATTATAGATCTGCGAGGATATGTGTTGGAAAATATGTCGAATTTTGTATAGCTCATAGCATTTGTCCATTGAGTTAGTTAATTTCGATCAGTTTATTGAAAAGTATTGCATTTCTCGTTACAGAACGAAGGCTGACGACGCTTTGTCCTATAAATTTGTTTATCCTGATTGCATTTTTATACTGAAAGCATTTTAGTATGTTAAAAACACTGCTGGATTAAAGAAAGTAGGGTGTAAGGCCTTATGTGCCATCTTCTTTCATATGCTAAATGTAGGGTGATCCATTCTTTTGTTGTTCGTTTTTTTTAATTTTCTGTTTTAATCGTTTTGTGAATAGGCTGAACCAGCTAAATTTGAAATGAAGGGAATGCTCGACAAGATCTGGAGTCAAGGTAGTATTTGCTTTTTCAAAAGTACAGTGTTTTCTATTAATTGAATTTTGCATAGGCCGAGTTGTCAGTGTACAAAACCTGCAGTCTTATCGCAATTTAAACTACTTCCCTTTAGATGTTGGAGCTCTTCAAGATGTTGAACTTTCTAAGCTCGAAAGCACAGAACAAGCCGAAAAGTCCGAGGTAAACTGTATTTTTGATGATAGAATTTGATTTCTTTCGGGACCATGGAGGTTTTAAATATATGACTTGTTTTAACATATATCGTTAGCTCATAAACGTAAAGCTTTTGCAACACTGACCATTTATTTACAACCATATGAGTAATTGTTTAATCAATGTTTAAATTAATTATATAACTGACGTAACTAGGTTGTTACAATTTACAAAATATGGCTAAGGTTACTTTGGTCATAATGCCGTTGACAATTCGATTGGTATAATTTTATAAAATGGTTTTTAAACAACTTTCATCGGTCTACATTTTTTAAATAGAGTAATACTTTACTTAATTGTGTAGTGCGAATAGTTAGATATTGATAATAAAAGCTCCACTATAATGCAGCAGTTTCACTTTTAGCCGGCAAAATATAAAAGAAAACTGTAAGTAAGTATTATATGCTTTTTCTATCTTTTTCACAAATTATTTCCTTACAGCTTATAAGAAGCATCCAAAGCTCCCTTGCAGCTGGTAACAAGACAGATACAACTACGCGGTCCGCAGTTCAGAAAGGTAAGCGTCGCAAATCTTGTGTACCAGTTAATTTTCTCAAAGACAATATAATTCTCAAATAAATAGCTTCACTGATCACACTTTTTCAAATGTATTTTCAAAGTTTTAAAGTAGCCATAGAGTCGTAAAGAGCTCTTCCTTAATTAGATGCCGCAAAACGATAACATTTTTTGCTCTCGAATTTGCTTTCAGCATCAACTGTTGGTATTTGTTGTAATGAGTGAAGCTTTGCTTGAATACTTCAATAACGGTTTTCAGTCCACTGCACAATGTTCAACCATAGCTGCTTAGTAAATGAAAATGTACTTAAAGAGAATTAATAAATTGGTCCATTATCCAATATTAACCTTTCCCAATACATAGACAATTAGAAACATTAACGGTAGAAAATGACGATGTAGTGTTCAGACGAACGCATCCAAACTATGGTGTCAAACAAGATGACAGCTAGTATTTAGTTATTTTTTTATGTTTTAATTTTAACAGATATATAGTTGCATTTTAGAGAAGCTGTGTATTAACCATTATTGTTATTATTATTATTGTTATTATTAATATTATTATTATTAATATTATCAGGTTTATGACTTGATATTTTAACTGTAAATTGTAATACTCTGAATAATAGATGTGGAAGAGCTGCAGGGCTACGCGGATGCTCTAACCGAAGTAGGATCCTTAAGCCCGGAGCATCACAACGCTATTGCTACTAAACTAGCACTTGACCTCATGGATGACCTTCGTGTACCAGAAGACAGAAAATCGGCTTTGTTAGAAAAAGAGAAGAATTTCATTAATGACGCAGAAGTGACATATGTGAGAAGTAAGTTCAATTTCTAGACAAAAATTGCAATCTAGTAGTCCACACCAACTTCAGAAACATTATTTTTCTTAAATAGTGGTAGTTTTGTCCATAATCATTTTACATATTTCACAGTTGACTTGCTATTTTAAGCTTGTTAAATCGCACTGAACCAACTTGTAGATACGGTTGTATGAACAATAATTACAACATCTATTTTCCATTTTTACTGTAGATACATGCATAAACATAATACTCGTTACAAGTTTAACTAAGGAAACTGGCAAACTTTACAGTTTTCGAGCAGTCTCAAGTTATTTTAAGTTTTCATACAAAGTGAGGTATGGTAATTCACTTTCAATAGAAACGTTATAAAAATTCAATCTTGCCCCACATGGCCTGGGGGGATAGTCTCGCCCTAGTTTTAAAAAAAAATCCCTTGACTAAAGAGGGAATTACACGGTAAATTTCACGAAAAAGTGATATCAAGAGAATCGCATGGTAAAGATGAATCTCGCAAGCTTGAGTGTTTGAATCAGTTAAACTCACGCAAGTATCGCCAATAAGAAACGGCGGGAAAGTTTCCTTCTTTTCAAAACTGCTTGAAACGCCTACGCGTTCGTTTGCAACGTTTTGCTAGATGTCACTGCATTCCTTCAGTTTAGCATCTCAAATGTCCGTTCAACAATAATCTTGTATGGTCAGGGCCGTAGCATCTTGCAAAACCGTGATTGGGGGGGGGGGTGGAAGTGGGGGCACCGCCAAAGGACGGATGTGCGAGCCTGCTTGGGGGGTCCCGGCATGCCGGTGACCCCCCCCCAAAAAAAAAACAAAAAAAACGAAAAAACGAAAAAACAAAAAAAACGTATTTCCTGGGTTTTAAACGCCATTTGAAACAAAATCAGTGAAAAATATTTCAAGTTTTTTCTCAGACTTGGGACGTTATGCTGAACGTGATACATTCGCTGGAAAAAAGCTGGGGGCCCAGCTACGGCACTGGTATCCACAATAACAGACGACAAAGCTGCTGCGTGTGTCACCACAATAACAAACGACAGATACTTTGCGTGTATCCACAATAATAGACAACAGCCGGAGCTGATTTGTGTGTCACCTAAATTGGACAACAGAGCAGCTTTGCGAGTCATCACACTAATACACGACAGAGCTGCTTTGTGCGTTTTTCTTAACCACAATACCAGACAACACAACTGCTTTGCATAAAACCGCAATAACAGATTTGTATATCACCACAATAATTGACGACAGAGCCACTTTGTGTTTCGCCGCAACAACAGATAACAGAGCTCGTTTGTGAATTATTTCAAAAGAGACCACAAATCTGCTTTGTGCCGATCAGTAAACAAGAACAGATGCCAAGGCTGTTTGTGTGTCACCGCAATAAAAAACGACAGAGCTGCTTTGTGCGTATCCACAATAATAGACAATAGAGCTGATTTGTTTATCACCTAATATAGACGACAGAGCAGCTTTGCGAGACATCACATTAACAGACGACAGAGCTGCTTTGTGTGTCATCACAATAACAGACGACAGAGCTGCTTTGTTAGTCACCACAATAACGGACGACAGAGCTGCTTTGTGTGTCATCATCATAAGTCGATTAAAAGACGACGGAGCTGCTTTGTTTGTTCCTTCAACAAATTACAGAGCTGCTTTTTGTGTATCGACAATAATAGAAAGTAGAGCTGCTAAAGTCGTATGTCACTACAGCAATAGACGGCAAATTTGCTATGTGTCTCACCACAATAACCAAAGACACAGCTACATGGTGAGTCATCACCATAACAAACGACAGAGCTGCTTAATTTGTGTGTCACCACAAAAACAGACGATAGAGCAGTTTTGTGACAGACAACAGAGCTCCTTTGAGTTTCACTACAATAGCAGACGAAAGAGCTGAAACAAAAAAAGGTGTCGTTTAATATGCTTTTTAACTTTGTCAAACTTTTCTTCAGCTGTCTTCTAGACTCAGTGCATACTATAAAAATGCGATTCCATGTCAATTACTTTCTCATCTATTCGGTGTTTAGCCAATCATCTTGCGAGATTCATCCCTATTATGCGATTCTAATTCTTGTTATAAATGATAACTACAATATGGCAGTTTGACTAATTACTCCATGATGTATCTTTGGTAATTAGTCATTTTGCATGACTTCACGCGTGGTCACAAACCCGCTAATTTAAACGTTTAGACTGCATCATTGTTAAGGTTGTTGTACACTAGCTCTGTTAATATATATGCGCCGGTTAGCCGTTAAATAGTATAGCACGGTAACTTCAGCACAGTGCATGTGTATAAAATAGATCCGTGTAGGTGATTTTGATTTAAATCAGTCAGTCATCTTTTATGGATGGTTCCAGAAGATTATAAAAATTTTGAGCAGACAAGTGTCATTAAAAAGTCAAAACTGAACAGTTTTGTAAAAATGCAAAGATGACAATTGATAGTAAAAAGTGAAATCTGACGGACTTGGAACTCCGAGAACTGAAGGACGATGTTTGCTCGGAAAGAGCGCAATGAATTTCACTCACAAGAACGATTTTGCAAAAATAAGTTGCTCAGTCATTTTGAAAATTGTTTTTTATTTTTACAGATAAGATTGCAGATGTTAAAGCTGAGATGACGAAGTTTGCCGAAGAACATCCTATTGACAAAGAACGAGTGAGGGCGGAAGCAATTAAGCGGCTAGAGGAAGTAGTAGACAGATTACCTCTTCCAAAGTCTGATATAGATGATGAAAATGTACAGCTTAAGAAATCAAACATTTTACAAAAGATTGTGAGCGCCACCAAACGCAAAGAAATGCGGGAAAGAATAAGACGAGCTCTTGCAGAGATCATTGCAGACGAAGTTGCATGAATTATGAAAAAGATAGCCTGAAAATGCTGGAGGCCAGTCATTCTTCCCTTCCAAAAACTGAAAACCTTTTGCGTATTTGGTACAAAACTGAGTGCTGACAACACTATGAACTGAACGAAACACTACAAAATATTTATAGAAAAGTAAAAAAAGAACATGATAAATTTAGTAATATTAAGGTAAACACAAAGTATTGTTGCTAGCTGTGGAAATTAAAAAGGATGATTTACAATATGGAAAAACGACGGCGAGTGTGTGTACAAAATGATTGGTTTATTTTCTTTGCTTGTTAATTGCTTGTACACTTAATTATATAATTGCCAATCGAATTTGCTTGCCTGTTTTTTTTTTCATCCGTGCTGTTTTGCGATAGGATTTGATTCATGTTCAACAAAGAATGTTGATACGTAGCTGCAACATTAATACATTAAATGTAAAAAAGTATATCTGGTCAATTTATCTGACCTAATTACCAAAATTAGGCCTTCCTTATCAATGCCTAACAAGCGTGTCTCTTTTGTTGCGCGAATGTGAAAAGGACACAGATTCAAAGAAGACAATTTAGATATGACGTTTGTGTAACATAAGAACACATGAAATAATAAATGTATTAAAACTATTGTTTCGAGTGGTTTAATTCTAGGCTGCTTTCAAACTCGCAAGTAATATATAAAGCAGTTCAATATCGGGGACATGTAAAATAACACACAGCATTAACCCGAATCAACTAACAGTGATAGTATATACTGACATTGCATTGTACTGCATACGTTTTTAAAGTAGGAAACTTAACAGTATACTGACTTAAGACTGACTTCCAGGAAGTTATAAACGAATACTCTTGTTTCCCAGGTTAATACTTAAATTCTGTTATCATGCAACCATTTTACAAGCACACTACAAGCAGTTGCACGGAACAGCCATGGGGTCGCCGGTTTCAGTTGTTGTCGCAGAAATTGTGATGCAAAACA
>JAOBYE010169219.1:0-18082 GCA_025403585.1 Parazoanthus swiftii
TCTACGCTGGGTTTTGTTTTCACGAGGAACGGAAGCGACGTAAGCAGAGACGGAGACGGAAGAAAAAGGAAATCTTCTGTTCCTTCCGTCTCCGCTTCCGTCGAGCTTATGCTTACATCAAGTTGTTTTCACGGTGACATAAGAACTCTCCCACTTCCGCTTGCACTTCGGTCATTTATGTCGCTCGTGAAAACCAAGCTAAAGGAAATCTTTTGTTCCTTCCGTCTCCGCTTCCGTCGAGCATACGCTTACATCAAGTTGTTTTCACGGTGACATAAGAACTCTCCCGCTTCCGCTTGCACTTCGGTCATTTATGTCGCTCGTGAAAACCAAGCTAAAGGAAATCTTCTGTTCCTTCCGTCTCCACTTCCGTCGAGCATACGCTTACATCAAGTTGTTTTCACAGTGACATAAGAACTCTCCTGCTTCCGCTTCCGTCATTTACGTCGCTCGTGAAAACCAAGCTTAACAAACTCCTGCTCAATATTGACAAATCCAACCTTGTTCTATTTCACCCGCCACAAAAAAGAGTTGAAACTTCAATTAAACTGTATATCAACCACACGGCATTAAAAGAAAAGGACAGTATTAAATATTTTGGTATCATGCTAGATTCTAATCTCAACTGGAAACCACAAGTGCAATCAATTTCAACGAAGATCAAAAGAAGTATTGGTATCCCGTCAAAACTCCATTATTATGTGAATTTAGACATACTCATAAATCTTTACTATTCACTTATTTATCCTTTTCTAATTTATGGGCTCGTTGTGTGGGGCAGCACATACCCCACCATTATAAACCCTCTCCTAATTCTACAAAAACGAGCCCTTAGAATTATAACCTTTTCTAAATTCGATGAACATTCTAGTCCACTATTTAAACAGACAAACATACTTAAGCTCTATGACCTTATTAAATTTCAAATAAGCATATTTGTGCACAAATTTCATAATAATCTGTTACCTTCAGTGTTTGATAGCTACTTTATTCCAAGTAAAAAAGTGCACATCTACAATACAAGGCTCTCTTCTAGGCATGCATATGCAATTCCAAATGTATGAACCAACTATTGCATTTTTAACATAAAATTTGCGGGAGCAAAAGTTTGGAATTCGCTAGATGAAGAATTTAAAACTCTATCCATTAGGACTTTCAAGGCCAGATTGAAGGAAAAGTTAATCTCAAATTATTGACTCAAAAAACAAGCGGAAAGACTACAAAAAAGTACAGAAAGACTAGAAATTATTTGAAATCCTTGTTGTCGTCATAACGTATACCTTTTTCTCTTTTATGTTTTGTTCACTGTTCATTGTTTGTAACTTACTAACTTCTTTATCTTTTCTTCCTTTTTCTGTCTAATATTCACCTTGTATGCTGATCAAAACATGTATAATCCCAATAGAGTTCTGGCTGCCAGTTGAAAAGTGAGTTGATCTCTAAGTGCATTTGTTTGTTCACTGCTCAGTTTGTGTGTGCTCACAGTTTGAAAATGACCTGTAGGAAATTCTTGGTAGTGTTGTTGAAAAAGGTGGGAAAACTTTGAACTTTTGACCTGTGAATAAGTGAAAGATCTGGCCATGCTGAGTGCATTGTATAGGAATGTGCCAACAAAAAGTGATTTTATGTCCTTCGGTCTTCTGGTTCAATCCCATTTCCAAACAAGTCAGAACATGTGACCAACCAGTCACCTTACAGCAGTGGAAGAGTGGAGATTGAAGGGTTTTGACAATCATCTGTGCTATTTGTATAAGCTAACTTGATAAAAAAAAAGCCAACAAGCACGAAATGAATTGATTGTGATACGAGATCTCTTTGCAATGTAGCAAACAGTTCATTCTAAATCACTTTGCATTCCTTTTCCAAGGTTCCTATTCCTGTTAAGGGAAGGAACAAACAAAAAAAATGCAAAATATGATACTGAATGGCTGATCTCTGTGGATTCTCAATCAACAGGAACATAATATGCAAGTTATAATAATTTGCCATATTAGAAGCAGTTAGTTACTTTTTGGTAACATCTTGCCTTATCCTGTTTTAATATCTGAAATGTTCTTTTATGAGCATGTTCACTCATCTCATGGCTGCTACCAGTGCTACATTGTACAGCTGGTTGGGCAATAAGCAGCCCTGCACATACAATGCACACTGTCACCATACCTTGTTCAATGGCCACAACCTGGGCTGTCTGGTTACAAAGCATCATGGTGATGTACACTGTAATGTTCAGGTTTTGAACATTCTTTTTCAGCTGAGCACGAGAAACTTTTTTCAAAGTCATAAACATCTTTGTGACATTTTGTAGCAGTACACCACATAAATCAAATGAATGCTTTAATTACAAGTTGTACGGCAGCAAGGTGAGTGAATACTGTTTGAAAGCCATGAAAAGTTGGTTCTGGAAGACTTACATGATTGTAAGTATAAGACCTTATAATATACATTGCATATGTTGGTTGAGCTCAAATAAAATTATTTGGCTAATTTAAGGGACTGGGTTATTCACTGGTCAACTCAATGTCCTTAAGGTACATGATTGCACGCCCTTTCATTTACTAGTTGAACGTTACTTTGTGCTGATTATTAATGGTCCAGATTTACCATTGCAATTACACCGTAATGGCAAGTGGGTTAGTCAGCCAGTTTTGTCAACCATGAGTCAAACTTTCTGAAAGATTTAAAAAGCTGCAAGACTAGAATGTACCACATTCAATGTGTTCTTACTTGATATGTCATGAGTCATGAAATTGATATAGAATAAATGTCTGTAGAATTGTCTTCACACCTACATGTATTGACAAGTTATTGTTTCACAGTTAGAAAACAGCCTCCAAGCAAGATACATACTTTGCATGAAGCAAGCAAAAAAATTTGTATCAAATCCTGGGATGCTGATTTGTGCACTTACCCCGTATTTGACTGAGTAAGCGCCCACCTCGCGTGTGCAATAAATCTAGCGAAAGTTTGGGGGGGGGGGGCGCTTACTCGAGCATGGGCGCTTACACGGTAAGTTTCCAAACTAAGTAATTTGCATAGTAATAGCCCTTTTCGAAAGTGGACAAACACACGGTTTGACCTTCAACAGTTTCATTCTCTCATGATCACGCGCTTCCTGCAGACACCATTTTCAACACGTTGCTTTTCGTTTTTCATGTAAAGAAGGAATATTGTTTCGTAATCATACGACCAAACACTGAATGCCAGGCAGATTTTTTGCAACGCGACAGATAATAAATTAGCGATCGAGACAATTTGGCAAGTTAGAGTTTTTCGATCTTGTTTACCACAAATTGACAGCACGGGTTATCTTTTTACGGTCTATTGACGACCATATTATAATACAAAGCTTTGTGTATTTTAAATCACGGATTTATCACAGTTACCGTACTACCGGTATATCTTTGTTTTTTTTAAAAAAAGTCAATAGCTACAGTTTCGCTGTGTTTTTGAAAAAACATCGAAACAAATATATCCTGAAAAGGTCGGTGTCGTGTTGGTCACATCCTTCGTGCAGCTTTCCTTTCGTTGTCAATTTCAGTCGCGTCATTTAGGCGCCAAGTGATTGCAAATTTTACCGACGATTAAACAAGCTACAATTTTGTTTGTGGCCACTGCGCCTTCAATTTGCGTCAATTTCACCTAAATTTCTAGTCCATATTTGGAGCACAGCTGTTAACATATCGGCTGTCAACTTCAGTGAACTTGAAACAACCTGTCTTGGATAAGATCGGATGAGTTTTGACTAGTTTTTTGCTTTTTTCTTTTCTCCATTCAGCAACATTTTGCCAGTTTTTGCAGATAACACAAAGTCCTTCCAGATATCTTCCAGGCCCCACTGGGCCACCTTTTTTCAAAAAACTCATTGGTATATACTGTCCAGAAGGGATGAAAAGTGCCTCTTGGCCACCAGGCCCGTGTTATTGTCAAGCCCTGAAGGGACTGGATTACTGTTCAACAAAGTACTTGTTCTCAGTTGTATTCCTCTCATGGTCCCCTCCCAAGCTACAGGTACATTTCAGTGAACAAATCATGCTAACCTGATGGCTGCTCTTTGCCTTCTTGTTTGGAGGATTTTCCTGATATTTCTGAACTTGGTTTGCTTGCAGCTAGGTCTTTCTGGTATGCCTTGAGTGCAGCCTGTTCCAGCCAAGAATTGAGAAGAAATGACAGACGAGTTTAGTCCAATATAAACAGTACATCCCTTTTATACTTCATCTCATATTTAAAATTATAACTCTCCACCATTAATTTGCCTTCAAGAGAACACTTCTTCTGATAGTCAATTATGGTATTTCACTGTCTATAGATCCAAGTTTCTCAAAATCTCTAGGCTACCCAGGTACTGAAATACCTGTAAGATCTTTATTTGTCTTTTGAAACTAGATTGAGTTTTGCAATATCAAACGAATTACATAAAATCAAATGAATTATCAAAAGTCCAGGGCTGGTCAGCTGGTCAGCTGGCCTAAGGGAAGTTCTGCTTCTGTTTATGTTACTGGGAAGGTCAAGGCGTGTGTTGCAGTTGAAAATGCATTTAGTTAACTACTGGTATCTAGATCAAATTGACAGTTTAAACTACAGTAGGTGAAAATAGTTTCTTTAATTTTAGGTAAAATAATTTGGACTAGATGTTCAAAAATGCTTTCAACTAGTTTGTTTAGTTAGCAATAATTATTATACTGAACTAAAACTTGTTCACTTCCAACACAAACTGGCATGGCATAGTGGTTAAGACAGTGGCTTTCAAAGCAAGAGGTTTCACAGATTCAGATTCACTGTTGCAAGTTACAAAAAAAAGAAAAAGAAAATTGTAGTAGAATAGACAAGGGAGGGGTACATGTAGGTACTGTTCATCCAAGGTTACCTAGGGTTCAAGAAAAAAAGAAAATTACAGCAAATTAGACCAGGGAGGGATAGGTAAAGAAATAGAATTGGTAGGAAGGAAAGGAGAGGTAGGAGGAAAAGGCAGGACAAGTGGGGGAAGGGTAGTGAAAAATAAATCTCTTTTGTAATATTGGCTACTGACCCAGTTTGAAATCACTTTCACCCAGAGTGAACTGAATTGACCTCTAGAGGTTGAGATCATTTGTTACCTACAGTAGTGTGAATTGAATTTACTTAGTTTGAAATCATACATGTACAATCTGCATACACATTTCCCCCACCATAACCAAATTTTGCTCTCTGACCAATCACGAAAAAGGATTGAGCAGTTTTAGTCAACAAGCACACAGTCATCTAGTTCCAATAACTGTTGGGTGACCTTTGAGAACTGACTGGTCAGGCTGACCTCACTCATATGTTGTACATGTGCATATAATGTATTCAGAGTATTGATTGATCAGCGTGTACGCATACTTATTGCTGCCAGAGTTTAGGCAAAAGTATTGCACCCCTGACCTGGTATTATGTTAGTAAGAACAAATGTTTTATTCTTAACCCTTTGATAACCAGTATTGTTTAACAATTAGTGGGATATAATAAGGCAAGATCATATTCAACAAGCAGCAATGAAGCAAATTGTTTTATTAAAAACACACCAATGGCTCACCTAGAAGCCTTGAACAAAAAATTCAAATGAGGAGGGGGGGAGGGGGGAGTCAACTGGACTCCTTTCCTCTGCCTTTGTCACAATTCATTTGATTAATATGATATTTGGCAGATATGATCAGCTTCCTTTGTACTTTCATTTAAGCATAGTCATGTGATGACTAACTGGTTTCCATGGCAACTGTAATGAGGGAAACTCCGAAATTTGGCTGTTATTTTGGATTTTAAGTTTTTCAGATTTGTGACCCAGCATGCAAAAATATACCTATTAAACGCTTTTCCGTTCAGTGGAAAAAGTGTTCAATGAGCATTCAAAAAGCGTTTGAATGCTTTCTCAAAGCATTCACTCTCTTACACAGACCGTTCAAACACTTTGGCAGAACGTTTGAGCATTCTAACAAAGTGTTCAAACATTCTGTTAAAGTGTTCGAACGTTCTGTCAAAGCGTTTAAACGTTCTCTTAAAGTGTTCAAACGTTCTGTCAAAGCGTTCTAATGTTCTGTCAATGCGTTCGAACCTTCTGTCAAAGCTTTCGAACGTTCTGTTAAAGCGTTCAAACATTTCTGTCAAAGCATTCAAATGTTCTGTTAAAGTGTTCGAACGTTCTGTTAAAGCATTCGAACATTCTGTCAAAGCGTTTGAACCTTCTGTCAAAGCATTTGAATGTTCTGTCAAAGCATTCGAACCTTCTGTCAAAGCGTTCGAATGTTCTGTTAAAGTGTTCGAACCTTCTGTCAAAGCGTTCGAACCTTCTGTCAAAGCGTTCGAACCTTCTGTCAAAGCGTCCAAACGTTCTGTTAAAGCATTCAAACGTTCTGTCAAAGCGTTCAAATGTTCTGTTAAAGCGTTCGAACTTTCTGTTAAAGCGTTCAAACAATTTCAATTGTCAAAGTGTTTGAACGTTGTGTTAAAGCATTTGAAGGTTCTGTTAAAGCATTTGAACCTTCTGTCAAAGCATTTGAACCTTCTGTCAAAGCGTCCAAACGTTCTGTTAAAGTGTTCAAACGGCCTGTCAAAGCATTCAAATGTTCTGTCAAAGCGTCTGAACTCTCTAACGGAACGTTCGATCAAAACATATGGAACCGTTTGATTATCCGTGGAAAAGCAATGTTCACTTCATTTATCCCTTAGTTGCTTGAACCTGGTATCACTTATGCCATGCAACTGCAGAAACATTTCTTTACAGATACGCACATTGGCAAACTGAAAATTACACTTTGAATTCCTGGCTCTTTTCTCTCCAATCATGACTTGACAAGTAAACATCTGAATAATTACAAGAATTACCAGGTCCAGCTAAGTATGCGAGAGTTCTAGAGCATTACTCAACGTGAATAAAGCTACTTCGACTGTCATCTGCTGTGAACAAGGCTTTCCTTCAGGATCTAGTGTGTACACTGCTGCCTCCATCAGAAAATAATTTTTCCAGCTTTTCAAACTTTGCGTCATTGTTGAGATCTTTCTCCATGTTGAATTTTTACCGGTATAAATGCTCTCCTGATTCTTAATATATCCACATTGCGCTTTGTTTATGTTACACCGGAAACACTTGTTTATGTTGACCAATCAGGATGCAAAATCATAATATGTTAATGTCATGTGCACTCGTGCTCGCATCACTTCAGTTTGCTGTAAGCACAATGGTGTGTGAGCCAAAGCTTGTTACTTCCCGTTGTTAAATTTAGTTATTACATTTTTATTGTCACATGTGAATACAAGGACACGTGATAATGACTTACAGCTTCAATGGCCTCTAAGTCTTTCTTCATCTGCTCATTGGCCTTTTGGGCATCTCTCCCTTTCTTCTGAACCTGTAAATAATAAGATATTATTAAAATGTATCTAACCTCCATATCAATTTTTAATTCTACAGTCTATATGGATTTTTTTTTATAAAAGTATAAAGTAATTTAGAATAAAGCAAAAAATAATTATGAAAATTGGTTGATTGCTCAATTTTTAATTTGCAAGTAAAATAAAAGTATCATCAAGATTGTTTCAACATGCAACACAACACTGGCTCCCATCCAAAACAAAAAACTATAGTAAACAGTTTGACCTGCTTACTTTTATGCATAAATTCTGATAGAGTTTCCGGATGACGGGCCGACAGAAGGTCATAATCATCCATCAGGACTCCTTTGTTGTCCTGACCCGGTTCCAAGATCCAGAGTCCCAAAGCAATCAGGATTTGATACGAATCCCAGGTATGGTAATGTACAGTACATAAAGTTGTTTGGCTCAAAAATTAACATCAAACTTGTACATTTATGTATGAAACCTAAATCCCAAGGAATTCTAAGAAAATGTTCTTTTATTAGTTAGTGTATTTTAATAAAATAACTTTTAAGTACCTCAATAATTTTCCTCTTTGCATTTTCCTGGTGCTTCTTGCCCCTTTCATGGAACTCTATACTCTGCAGTTTGAAGAGTTTCAACAATGTGTTACTTAAATCACTAGAAACATTGATACATGTAACTACGATTTATTAACCACAATTTCATTTATACATTAGGTTGCTGGCCAGCACAGGCTTAAATTATCTAAAAAAGTGCAGCTGTGTTTCTAGATGGGATTCTGTTACTGCGACTGTTCCCAGGACCAGGTTGTTTGAAGAGAGAATAATTTAAGATCAAACAACAGTTTGACTTCTGGGCCTGGTTGTTTGAAGAGAGGATACATGTAAGTCTTAACCCAAGGACAAACCATGCCTTCCCCAGAATAAAATTTCTTCCAGGATTAAATTGGAATGCTGGAAGCTGTGATAAATAGTGCTGACCCAGGGATATACCTAACCCAGTGATTGAGCAGGGTTAAATGTTTATCTCACTGTTTCTTGTTACGAATCATGTACTACAAACAACAACAGTGGAGTTAGCTGGCTCAATTGAAGAAAATGCTTGCTGCTAAAGTAAAATCAAATAACAGTTAAACTTCAATAGTAAAAGTCTTTTTTCACAAGGAAAAGAACAAAACAAAATCAGAAGTAAACTTAACTGTGAGTGAACAGCTCTCAGAGTCGCTCTCCATTCTTTAAATTTACTGACTAATAATGGATGCCCGTTTGCTTAATTGTAACTTTAGAGCTCAATGTCAACCACAAAAACTAAACATTCAGAGACAATAATGACCTGTAATTATGACTATGTACAACTAACACTGGCCTGGTTTGTCATGTTTTAATGAGAACCACCATCACAAATTCCTGCCAAAGGCTGAAAGAGCAGGAAACTGAGAGAGCACACCTATGCATGCTTGCAGGCCTTTGTTTGGCAACATTTTTGTGAAGATTGTCACCCATGGTGATGTATTACTGTGTGGTATACATTAATTTTTTGTAATTTATCAGGGCCCCCAATTAATACACAAAGGTGCATCCCTGACACACCAAAACCAGAAAGGATGAACCAAAACAACTCATTAGGGGTCTTTCGGGATACATGAAACCATTCACCAAGGATAAATTATGTTTTTCACATGATTTTCATCTTATGACTACATTCATCAGAAAAAGTATATATTAATTTATTTTAAAACACAAATATTTTCAGTACAATCAATTTTTAGAAAGAATTTTAAATTCTTATTACAGAAGTGAAGAAAAACACTTTCTGGTGAAATATTGTCAGCTCTTCATTTACAACTGTGATTGCGAAAACAAAGACCTTTCACTAATTATGTAACTGCATGCTGATAACATGCCTGATCTGTTTTATTTATCCTGGCACTACTTGATAATTCAAATTTTTCTAAATGAGGGTTATAATGAAAAATGAAAACTTAACAATATTTCACCAGAGAACATTTTTCTTCACAAATTAGTATGTAAATGCATGCTGAGAATGTGCCTGATCATTTTATTATCCACTATTTGATTTTTAGAATTTTAATGAGGGTCTTCAGTTAAACTGTGATTCCGAAAACAAAGATCTTTCAATATTTCAACAGAGATCATTTATCTTCACTGAGCAACTGCATGCCAGACCAGTTTTATCCTCTGCTCTTTATTATTTTGACTTAAATAAAGGTCTTTGTTTTCAAGATCTTAGTTTTCATTACACCCCCTGTTTATCCAAAGGATAACTTTTTCATGGATAATTGCCTTAGTTTCTTATATTCCACATTTGAACTACTTACAGCATTTTATCCCCATGTCACAGTACCACCCAGATGTAAGGTACTAAGTGACTCATGTGTGTGTGTCTCACGCATCAAGAAGATAATGAGATAAGAAAAATAATGGTGACTCACTTGATTCAAAGCACTTTGACTCAAGAGTCCACACAAGTTAGAAAATTGTATGACTGTATTTTCGGAACTGAAGGTCAAACTGAAAGACAAGATAAGTGTTTCATACATGTTGTCATTTGCTGAATTACACCTGTCCAGTGTCAACTCTCATTTAAGGCCAAGTTTGTCTGCAAGCCTCAACATACAGTCTGTGCTAGCCAATCGTGTTAACTTTGTTTATTATTAGTCCGTCATTTATAACCAAAGCATACAGTTTCATTTGAGAAGGGAAGACAAAGAACAGCAGTCATCAAAGGTAATAAATATTATAAACTTTTATTCATACTTTAAATAGTTTAAAATATGTTGCTAAATTTCTTGACAATGGCCCTAACAGACCCACTTCTTTCACTTTTTGAGATAATCTAAATGAATTGAGCGTAAGTATTCTTAGTTATCAGAAACAAATATTAGGTCTTGTTCTTGAGAGTTTGGATACGGCAGACTTGGGTGAGAAAATGTTGTTGGAAAGAAATGCAAAAGTGAGTTGCAAATCAGTCACACAAAGTTTATAAAACAAAGAAGTTTACATTCACTGTGTTTCTAGAAACTAACTGCGATCTCTAGTGAACAAACAAATTGCTTTTAAAATTTGCTGATTTTAAAGTTCTCTATTGAACTCCCATCTCATGTTGGATTTAGTCTTTGTATCAAGAACTAGCAAGAAATTGAAAAGATGAAGCCATCATTCCCTGTATACTAAAATGCAAATCACTGAGGAAGTTGGAGTTTTGAAGTCCCAAGAGGTTTATGGTTTTACATCGCTCATCTTGTGAAAATGTTTGGAAATACAAATTGAGCTGATAAATTGAACTGAATGCTCAGTTCAAATAACATCAAGCAAGAAATATCATTCTATTCAGTAGCTTCGGCAAGTGGATGGAAAACTAAAACTTGCCACATCTGTAGACCTGAACTAAGACAAGGAACTATTTTTCACATAAACAATAACTTACTTGCGAACTCTTGCTAAGCTTGAATTTTATTCAATTTAGAATGCCAAGCAAAGTGGCAAGGTTTTTTCTCTCTTGTACGGCCAAAAACAACAAAATACTGGAGTAACCATGGTTTAATATAGCTGCTGTATTTCTTTCAGAGTAACTTTTACTGCCACTTCCAATTCCAAGCACTCAAACAAAACTATTAAATTGGAATAAAAGAAAGTCTTAGCTGAGAAAGTTAAAGTTTGAATTATTAAAACTGAAACAGCCACTGCCATAAACGTCAGGCAGAGAAACCCCACTTGATAGTTTTGGAGAAACACACTTTCGGATCTCCTGATTAGTTGATTTTAAGGCATGTATGTTTCATCTTTGGAAATTGAACACTGAGATTGGTCAATAGAGAACAGCAGACAGCTTTCCGTTTCTTCACACCAAGGAAGTTATCTATACTATAATTCTGTCAAGGCAATTTATGTACAGCTAAACTCCAAAACAAATGAAAACCATGGTACATATATTGCATATAACTTATAATTATTAATACTGCTAGTTGGTTGGAGCTATAAATACTGTCATGCATGCCAGATTCTTTTCCGAAAAATTCAGAAGTCAGACACCTAAAAAATGTTAGGACTAAAACCACTATGTGGAAGTTACTGGGGCCCAGTGGGACACGGGAGCTTTGACAAGTGTTCGCTTTGATTCTCACTAAGTTTCACGATGGAAGGTTCACTCTTAAGTAATCGGTCGTAAATTTGTCTCTCCAAATATTCACTCTTAAACTTTCGCCCATTAACTAGTGCATCGTAAAGGCTGGGGAACGTGTCGTTCCCAAAAAGCTATAATCTTTCTCTTGACTGTCCTCCATGCCTCGTGCTTTTCAAAATGGCGGATAAGATTTCAATGAGCCAGTGAGCACTTCCAAAAGTAACGAGTGAGCCAGTGATACATCTCAAGTCAAGTCAGCGATATATCCCTAACAATGTAACGTTGAAAAAATGACAGAAACCATCTGCATTTTATGACCAGTGCCAGCCTTTGGCTGGGCCCCGGTAATAAACAAAGCTAAATGTTACCGAGTTCGGTTAACAGTATTTTTTAGAATGTTCTAGTTTAAGTAAGTTAGTTATCTCAGCATGAAAATGTACTGGATCTGGCAGCATATAAAATCACACTCCAGTCTTTCGAGGGCGCCCGAGCCTGTCTAGCATTTGTACATTGCATTTCTGACTCTAAGCACTTTAAGTCAAGCTGTAAAGTTATGAATATTCTGCATATACATAACACACAAGTCTTTGAATCATTCAAGTCACACGCACACACAAGTCATGTTACCTTACATCTGGGCGGTACTGTAGCTATCCTTGGGATAGCAGACTAATTTTAACCTTGGGTTAGTGCTATCCCGGGGATAAATTCATCCTCTCTTCAAACAACTGCATCCAGGTACAAAATTGAATTGCTGCTTCTTACAATGACACATGCACATTTAAACTCTGGCCAAATGTACAGATATATGGAAGTCTCTGCAAGTTTTGACTTTCAAACTTGATTTAAGTTGCATGTAACTTGCTCTTTGTTTGGTCACCCATGAAGAACTTTCACTGACTTGCATTCAAATATGAGCTTGCTCAAAGTTGATGCAGGTCAACGCAAGTCCATGCAAGTTGGCTGCCAAATGAAATGCAAGTTGAATGCACGTTTAAAACTTGCATCTACGAAATGCCAGCCAGAATCAGTCAAAAAGAAGTAAATCCACTGTGGCTAAAAGTGGGCTTAAGTTAACTTCTAAACCAAGATAAGCCCTCGTCTACTTTCAAACTGACCCGATCCAGATTCTATCGATCCGAACTAGGTTTTACCGTTTATTGATTTAATGATCAATCGGAATCCGGCCGAACTAATACAATTCTTGCTTGTATGTTCGTTGCCTGGTTCGATGTGGGACTTGTCGGGCGGTCGCCTGGGGTAGTCGCTGTCCCTAACCCGTGTCGAGATTAGTTAAAGCACTAACTAAACTGATCATTTAAATATACAAAACAAAAAGCAGCCATTGTGCAATAGTTCACACGTGTGCATGCTTACCGGCTTGTTGTCTGTGATCCATACTTTGCAAAATTCGCAGAATTTCTTTGGCTGCGATTTCCAATACTCGGACCTGTTTTTCAAACGCAAAATCGTGCAAAATGCTTTCAAAAAAAGACATTTTCTGTTACCTGTCACACTCTCTAATATATCAGCTTCGTATAGGGCCTTATTAACACAGAAGTGAACAACAGTGGACTTACATGTTCTATATTTTTTTCTTTAACGTAGTAAAATGGCGTCTCGTCCTCAGAAGGCCAGGTTCCTTAGCTAATACCCAGTTCTCCAGCAAGTATCCAGTGGCCAATATGGCGGACGAATTGCCGTGTTGATTGTCTTATTTGCTGTGTACCGCTATCGTAATTCTTCATCTGGATGAGCACCTGTGCAGGATATGTTGTTATCTTAAAATACGCCAACGTAAACTGTAGGATTATACGCAATTTGGTCTCACCGAGATGAGACTGGAGGGTGCAGTGGCGGTTGTGACCGGGGGAGCCTCTGGTATTGGACGAGCTGTCACCGCAATGCTGGCAGAACGAGGCGCAAGGGTCAGTTATTAAATGTTTTAGCTCAATCTGTAGATTGTAAGAGAACTAAGAATACGCCCCGAATGGTACATTTTGGGACATGGGGGGCGTATTCTTTACAAGAGGAAAATTTCCCAAGTTATATTTCGATTAGGCTCACCTATCTCAGTATCTGCGGGTGAAATTAATAATGTAAAATAAAGTTAAACACTGTAAATAAAATATTACTGTTACTGTTACTGTTACTTAAGCACAAAGTGCACCTGGAGTGCAACATAGACAACACAGCGATTGGCGTTCTTCCTGTATTTAACTGCTTTGCTCAGATGAATTTAAAATTTTATTATTTAAATTTGTGCAGTATAAAGTATTGTTAAATCTAATGTTAAAATGTTTATTGTAGATCAGGGTATCAAAGTTCAAGTAGGTTTTGGTCTGTCAGCTTCACTTTAATACCCATCACTCATGAAGAGTTTAATGTGGTTATGCCCAGAATAGAAACATCGAGGTCCGTGAACAACAATTGAACAGGTAGTTCAGACAATGTAATGTTTCTCCAAATATCAAAATAATTGATTGGGCAGTTCAAACTATGATTTTTAAAAGTAGAATTTTTTTTTCTTCACCTAGTGATAGTAGCAAGTGAGTATCAGAACAGAAGGTTGAAGTTTTAGTTTCTTTTAACTTTCCATGGTATACAATTTTGAAATCTGTTGCTATAGAAGATCATCTGATTATAACTATGCATGGTTCTCATTTCACTCCCATCAACTGTAAGTAAATATCCTTGTACTGTATGGCTTAAAGGTAGTCATTGTTGATGTCACAGCAGCAGAAGGAAAGCAGTTTGCAAGAGAACTGAATGGGAAAAATGAAGCACCAGACCGCGTACACTTTATGTTACTTGACGTGTCATCAAAAGATTTACTTGAAGGTTGGTGGGCGGTTAATTAGGAGCTTATAAATTATTGTTCATATCTGATATTTTTTGCCTTAAATGAAAACTTGTTAAATGAATGGGACTTAGGCACCATAAAGTAAAAGGTCAAGTGCAAAAAACTATCACATTACTTTAACTTGTAAACTGCCCAGGGTATAAGAACTTTGTTACAGTAGGAGGTAGAGCAGAACTGTTGGGACACACTCCACCATCTTAGTTTGGTTTGTCTTGTCTCAGTTCAGTGCTTCATCTGTGGTGTAGGTTTATTTATATATTCAGTAACATAATTTGTAAGGGGTTCCCATTTTGTGAATTTATTTAATATAATTTTATAACATAATTTGTATAGGTTCCAATATTAGAACAGACCTACTGTACTTGCATCAGTCAGGTTGAGTAACTTTTCCTTCATATAAAGAGTTTTTGTTGTTCTTGCTAAAACTTTTTAGAAATGTTCAAGAAGGTGATTGCAGATTATGGTCACTTGGATATACTGTGTAACAATGCTGGAGTTATTGATGAAGAACGGTGGAAAAGAATGATTGAGATAAATCTTGTGAGTATTCAATTATTATTTAACACAGGAATACTGTAAGGTGTATTCATAATTTTATAATGATAAAACAAATTTATTTTAAAATACAAAAGATGGTTGAATTTGAATGTTTCTCCATGCAGCTATGTTCAACTTGATAGAACTTTACACTCTCAGTGGCATGTTAATTCAGAATATTTATTTATTATTTTAGTTCAGTTTTCAAAGATAGATATTAAGTAAATTGAACACTGTATAATAAGTTATTCATTTTATAGCTAATAGTGTTATACTTGAAAGCAAGTACTTGTTGTAGTTTGAAAAGCCTGCACATGGTAGAAATTGCTGGAGAGTGAGTAGGGGATAGGGGGTAGCATCTACCAGACTGGCCACAAGTTGATTAAAATAAAATATTCATATACCAGTATGTGACATCCAACGGAGTAGCCAGTTTGGGATTTGTGATCCAGAATGGGGTTAGTTTACCTGTATTTGAGAAACTTTCCAAAAGGGGTGTAATACAGACTGTATGCCAAAGGGACAGAAACTTTAATGTAGCAGTCACTAGAGTGATGTATAAACAAAATGCCAAGTTCAAAGTGATGGGTTACCACTTATAGTCACACACAATCTTTCAACAACAGGATATGAATTTGAAGGATTGGTTGGCACATACCATAATCCCCCAAACTTATGTACAGTAGTAAGATTGGTATCCAGTCCCCTGGATGATTAATGGCATTAATGTTAAAGTTCCTTCAAATAACTACTTTTTAATAAAGCTGGTACCCAGTTTAATTGTCAGTAGTCATAATTTTCCCAAGCAGTCATAACACCTTAAAGTTTGTTTCTTAGCTAAATCTTAGACCTTGCAAGTCAGTATTTGGACTTTGGAGCTCTAGGAGACAGCTGTAGCACTGTATACCTTTTGCTCACTTCTGGCAAAAAACATTGCCAGGATACTATTCAGACATGTTACCTAATTCATGGCTCTTGCTTCTCAGTATGCTGTCATTCAAGGAACACTGTTTGGAATAGAGTTCATGAATGGTGGAGTGATCATAAATACTGCTTCAACAGGGGGTAGGCATTTCATTACTAACTGTAGCTTGTGTGGAATGTTACCAGTAACTGACTCATGCAGAATGCTAGGGTTAAATTAAATCAGATTAACTTTTGTTATTAATTAAGTTGTACTCATTTGCTGATGACAATAAATCTGCAAAGCCTTTGATGTAAAATCTGTCTTTAAATTACTTTTTTGTGCCTGGACAATTTCTCAGTGCAAGTGACGGACAATCTTATCAACAAGGTAAAAGTTGTTTTGTTATGTTTTAGGTCTGCAGCCAGTATCATTTTTGCCTATGTACTGCTCAACAAAATTTGGAGTTGTCGGCTTTAGCAGAAGCATTGCACCGGTATGTATTGCCAGTATAAGGAAGTTAGCCAAAAGTGTTTGAAATTGTTCGTGTATAGCTACATGTAGACAAACAATGCAGACTAGAGGTTTCAAGAACCAGTAATGACCTTGCCACATGCATGTGTCAGACCTCACTCTAACTAAAGGCTAGGATTAGCTTTAACTGGGTAATAATTATTTTTATAGAGCATTCTGTGAAATATGTTTCCGCACTATAATTTGTTGTAAAATTAGCACTTATGTTCATGGAGTGATGACAGTCTTAATGTACTTGACATTGTCAGATACAGTCGAACCTCTAGGCCTGGACACGTCTATAATACAGGCACTTCCCTATCACAGACAACCTGATTGGTCGTAGCAAAGTTAATACTCACTCATTTACTCTGCAGCCCCCAAAGAACAGAAAACCTCTTTGTTACACACTGAATTCATTTTTTATCACTTTTATTCAACTGTTATCACTTTTATTTAACTGTCAACACTCCCAATTTAACCGCGACAAAGTATTGCAACCATTAGCTAGAGTTACACTAGCTACAGCGCTATCCTCACAACTTTAGGCTGATGCAACAAGTTCTGTGAGCATTTGCCACACAGTAAACGTATGAAGAACTTCCAGCTCGCCTGCCACCTTAACACCCGGGCCTCTTCCCCAACCCTGAGTGAAAAAGACCACACTGCCTATCACTAACAGAGGAAAGTGCTACAAGTGTAACATATGACATGTGCACAACAACATTAAGGGATGCATGAGAGCTCAAATTAAACACATCAATACGGAGACACATGCTCGAATGCCACAAGAACTCTCATCTCAGTTGCAGTCAAAGGCCAGTTAACTTCTGCCTCTTCGAAAACTCAAGCAAACAAATTTCGTTAACTTGGACTCTTAAAAGCCAAATTTATGGGACAAACACATTGATGGCTCTTTTTTTTCTTCTTTAGTCGTTTTGATTTACGGTAGCGCCAGCTTTTACGATAAACCTATTCGGTTTTCGTCATCGTCTTATTAGACCTCCAAATGCGGACCTTTTTGGGTCCGTGGGATATATTAATAGTACAAGCTAACTGTACTATAAGCTGAGGGGTGTACGCACCCCTCAGCTTATAGTACAGTTAGCTTCAATGTACTATTAATATATCTAGTTTAATTTTCCTTTTTTATTTTTATAAACATTGTAAAAACTGGTACTAATAAAAATTATGGTATTGTATTGTATTTTAAGATATTCGTTAAAAAAAGTTATTTCTACAGTCAGCTTACAGGCGAAAAGGGGTCCGAGTAAACTGTGTTTGTCCAGGCGCAACTGAAACAAATCTTCTTCATAACATACGAAGTACGATTGAGTTAACAGACGAACAAAATAATGCATTGAAAAGTGGACAAGTACAGAGGTAAGGAAAGACAGTTATTTTGTCTACGAGGGTATAGGCATGGCTAAAATATCCGCATGCAAGTCGAGCGCGTTAGCAGGAAAGGCGTCTCCTGTAGTAGGTCCGAAAAACTAAGAATTACTTTCTGTTTAACTTAATTCAGAGCTCACTTCTTGCAGTTCGTATCTCCGAAAGGCCTGGCTAAACTAGGATAGATGTAGCGCGCTACATTGTAGCCGAAATGTCGCCAGCATGCGTCCTAGGGTGGCTAAACATGCAGGCGACAATCGAGCGACATGGGATACATGTGGCGGATACAAGAAACGTTTCTGATGTTTCCCAGAAACATTTTTTGTGTCTCGGCTACAAATTTTGTTACGCGCTACAATGTTTCCGAGGTGGCTAAACTG
>JAOBYE010169330.1:0-18075 GCA_025403585.1 Parazoanthus swiftii
ACACAGTAAAAACTTTGCTTTCTAAATCCATCTCGCTCCGCGTGACAAACTCGAGCTCGACAAACGTGACCAGAAAAAGCAAGGAAGCCAATCGTGCGATCTGATTGGTCGGGAAAGTGTGCACGCCTAGTTTCAGACCTAATAGAGAGAATTGTATGCTTCTAGTCTTATGAGCTTCTGGTAATAATTATTTCATCAATATTTTCATTAATGCTATTGTTATTGTATCCTGTCAAGATCTGATTAAGTTTCAGAATAAAACCTAGAACTGTAACTTGCAAAAAAAACACTAAAAACCTACTTAGTTGGAGAATGTTGCAATTACAGGATGATTTACTTACTTCTGATCAAGATCCATGAAGCTCAGATCCATTCTGTTCTTGGTACAGAAAAGTGATGTGCGCAATCTGATTTCCAGGATTGATGTTGTCATGGTTTCAAGGGGAGTGCACACAAGAAACAGACCATATTCCCTACTTTCACTGTCGGCAACTGTCATTTCCCGTAGTCGACCAGTACATCGAAAAGGCTAAAATATTGAGAGGGAAATATATACCAGGTATAATTATGCAAATAATTTAATATCATGAATGGTATGAGCAGTACCCTTTGTGTTAAATCGCAACTCTTATTTTACGGGCAAGGATATAAAATGGATCCATTGAAAATAATTATAATTATTTAAAAAAATCATTTTCACCTTGAAAAAGCCAGCACTAGTATTGAGAATACATTTCATCCGACAGACAAATGACCTCTCAGTACTGATCTGACCATCATCTTCTTTATCTGTGAAATCAGTAAGAAAACAATAATTAACGAAAGACAATTGTACACCTGTACCCCTAAAGATACACACAGACCTGAAAAAGATTCAATTTAAAACCAAACACATTTAATGAGTAAATTGTATATTGAACTCAATAATTATATACTTTTCAAGTCAAAAAGATAAGAAAAATGTAGTTTATCATAAAACTTATAAAACTGTATTTATTTACCAAATTTGACAGAAAAACACCAGCAATATAATCCACATGGTAAAATTTACTGAAACAAAGTTGTGATTCAAAAAGTTGTAGGCATATTTTAGTTACCAATTAATTAGACCAAGTGAGTGATAAAAACATATGATAATTAAAGGTTTATAGTAAAGTATCTTGTATTGTTACATATATACATGATCACGAATAATCACGAGGTTGTTAATTAAAACAGTCTGGGTGTTAATATAATAATTTTGGTGAAAACCCCTTTGTTTCAAGAAAATGCAGTCTAGATTTATAGACACCCAATATAATAACTATTAATCTCTAGATCCCTCGCTGCTAAATGGATATTAAAATTTTGTAAATTTTGAGCTTCTATAATACAATCATGTACTGTACATGAAAAGAAAAAAAGAAATGGCATTTTCCATCTTCTCGAAACATTCACAGTCAGATGAGACTGTGTGAGACAAATACATGTCAAATTAGTTCAGCTTAGTCTGTTCCCAAGTTTTATCATTATGATAAAGCCTGATGTGAAAAATAGTAAAAACTTGTCAGTGTCCTAGCTGGCTAAAATAAATGACAGGGCACCCTAATTTGTAATCATATTATTAATGTAGCCAAGTTGAGTTTATAACTCAAACTTAAAACGATTTAAAGTCGAACTGCGCTTTTAAGATGTCACGGATTATCCTCACATAGGATCCACTTGTTATGTCTAAATGTTTTCTTGAGTGCAATGTGTAAATAGGATTTTACAGGAGACATTACAGAGTGTATTTGTTCCACAGTGTAATAGAGATGTGGTCGGTAGTTTTGTGGATTTCATACACTACAGTATTCAGTTTTCGATATCTCAATACACAGTAATTTAAGTTTTCCAACTTGCTATTTACTCTGGATTGTGAATTGCTATATTTGGTAATGTACGCGTGGTTTGTCGGTCACGTTACTTGACGTGTACATCTATATTTGACAAGTGTGTCACGCATTAAAGTTTAGTTCTGCTCCCGGATTTGTTGTGTTGAGTTGTGTTTTTGAGCTCTGCTCCTTTTTTGTGTTTGTTTTATTTTAACTCACTGTCACAATCAAAACAGTATTTTCACACAAACTACGCTTATAAAAGAACCTCTTACCACCCGGCCAGTCACATTAACACTCATGGTTCATCAGTATAACCAAAATTTATCAGTGATTTTTTAAATACCTTATTTACCTGTGTTAAATGTGCACTTTTTTCCTCTAAAATTTTGCCATTGAATTATATATACACAGAACCTTTTCTTAGCAAGTAATTATCATGAAAATTGATCATGTTCAAGAACTATATCAAGTTGAAACATTAACACTTTCAGCATTTTAACTACAATTTACATTATATTAATAAGGCTGAGGCTCTAAAAACAAGAAAAATAACAGGGCAGGGAAGAATAACTTACATGATTGTACACTGTACTATAAAATATAGCAGATCTCTTGAGCCAGTTATGCTTCAATGTTCCACAAGGGGTTGAAGCCAAGATTAATGCTTAGCCAAAATAAAATTGATCAATGCTTTAACAGAGCCACAACAATTAATAACTCCTTTCCAGCATATTAACACTATCACAACCTACAGTTTCCAGCCAAAATGTTTGACCATTTGTAAACAAATAGGGACCCAATCAAGGAACCAACTTAAGTTTCTGCTTCCAGATTAGAAATTCTTTGATTTCCTATTTTCCTTCAATCACTGGTTTCACTATTCATCCAAAGAGAAAACTCATTTCTTTGGTGGAGGCAACTTTTCAATTATTAAGATAAATATGTGCCTTACTAGAACATCAATATATTTAATAATTTATATTATATATTAAAAAATTTATTTGTTGAAATACAACATACATGTAACTGTGCTTTTTTGTTGAAAACACTCGGCTAAAACAACCTAAAACATTGACATTGTTTTTTGACAGTAAACTATAGATCACTCTTGGCAGTGTTTGCATGATAAGAAAAGAGGAGAGATTTCTTCCTAGATACATGTAGAGAAACATTAGATAAACCTGGTATATACTGCCAAACTCCATCTACTTACTGTTGTTCAAATCTTCTGTACCTTTCATGTTGGTTTCATCGCCAAAGGTATCCATTGTATTTTTGCCATCATTCTCATCATCCAGAATCTTGATTTTCTGTTTTGACAAACAGTTTACAAAATAAATTTACATAAGAGTGTTAACTTTTAGATGGTTACAATAAGCAAAAAGCAATGTTTATTTTTAATATCCTTTACTGCTGAAATAAAACAGAGGGACTACTATATCAAATAGTATTAATAGTAATTTTGAATAATCTATTAACTACATGTAAGTAGAACTTTAAGTACATGATTGAGTATTATGCCATAAAGCCAGAGATGCTTGACATACAGTATATATTATCTAATACATAACTGAAGAGTAAACAGTATCTAATGTATTATTTAGCAGTTGAGTAAAGAATTTTACTAAATAATTCACTTTTTTTAATTTAATTGGTAGAAAAGTCCTCTTTTTAAACAGTAATTTGCAATTTCCATGATTTTCCATGACCCAAAGACTCTCAAAGCTACGAAAATGAACCTGTCAAATTCCATCAGTTTGCAGGTTTTTTGTGATCCATATGAACCCTGGAAATGCTTATAGTCAAGAACAATTTTAACAAACTACACACAAAGTCTATCATCATAAAAATGTACCTGCTCATCATCATCTTCAGGAAATGGTTCAAGATTCTTTTTCACTATGTCATGGTCATCAACATGAATAAACCTCAAGAAGTCTTGATGTATTACGCTTGCCTAAAATCCAAGTTTAAACTTGTTAACACAAAAGGTATAATTTCAATTTTGTCAATTTGACCTCCAACCCCCTTCTTTCCCTCGAGGTTTTTGGACCTTAATTTTGTGTTCTTTTACCAATTTTGAAAAACTTTTGCACTTGTAATTGTTCCCGGACTTGTGAAGACATCTTTCAACATTATTTAGATAATGTCACCACTGGTTCGCCCTAGGCATTAATACATGTATTTGGCAAGGGAGCTAGAGTCAAAGCTTTAATAAAATACGTCTAAATCAGTGCTGTGCACTATACTAGAAAGGGCAGTGAAGTTACAAAGTAAATTACCACAAAAATTTAAAAAAAGGGCTTGATAAAATCATTCTGGCGAAAGTCGGAAAGAGGTAATTAATGTATTATCCAATCTTATGCCAATTTAGTGCAATCAGTAGTTGTTGAGAACCCAAAGCTTCAATAAAAGCCTTCAGTGACTATAAATGAAAGCTCTCGGAACTTACCAATTTAATTTTTAAATAAAACTAAGATGTTGAAGTCTTAAAAGTTATAATTCAGAGGTATACGCTTCTGATATTCAGATCTAAAGTTCTACATTATTTGTATGAGACCAAGTTAAACTCACCTGAGAAAGCCCAAGATAGTCCTGTACAGTCTCAGATGCATAAAACAATTCACAGTCTTGTGTTAGGACAATAACAAACCCATCAAGTGCCTGCAAACATAGTAAACAAGATCGAGGAGTTCGTTAACGAAAAGCAAGTGATTAAAAACTGCTAGCGAAATCACAAAATTTTGAAACTGAAAACTCAAAAGTAATGTCACGATGTCTTACTTCAAGCAGCAGTTTCGAGTACAATCCATTTCCCTCAATTGTCGAGGTATCCGATCTGGAAGGCGATTTTGCATCATTTCCCTGTTCTGACAGTTTTTGCCCTGAAATGACAAAAGACTGGAGTGAATTTTACATGTAAGCTCTACTCTCAACTCTGGATCGAGTGAACTTCATCCGCCATTTTGAATTGTAAACATATTGTAAACTAGTTCCCAGCTCTCTCTCATCTTAGTAACGCACCATGTGACCGCAAAAAGCACACTTATTTCCAGCTCAAACTATTGTGCAAAATTATCTCTTTGAGCATCTTCTGGCAAAAGGTTGGTATGTACATTTAAGAGTGATTTATCTGGGGAACTATTATTCTCAAATTGACTTGTGGTTTTCATTTCATACATGTAGTTTCAATCCAAGGAGATGCAATGGACGTTGTTGTGCCAAAGGCAATACAATTAACAAATGTTGAAATGACTCCTTTCTTGAAGTTGAACAAAGCCCTGCTATTATTTTATTATTAATTTTTAATGATTCAATAGTTTCATACTAGCATTTCTGACCACATCCAAATATGAATTCATGAATTGTTGCCTAGGAAATTAAAAGTTTTAGTTTTAAATTGGCCTGGGGATTTGTTAAATATTTCACAAATTAAACACTCTATTTGCCCAATTTGGTGCACAAGAAAAGATTGTTGTGGTTTGTGATGTCAACCAGTCATTTATCAAAATGGATTAAACGATAGCATTTTGACAACGCATTTTTAGAAGGTTAATAAAATAGTATTATGCATTCAGATTATTCATGAACGACATCAGAGCATCAAAGTCATAATTTAATTTAACTCGCTGTTGATTGTAAAGTGAGGTTTGTGAAAATATTTCCTGACTTGCAATTGTTCAATGATATGGACCAAATGCATAATATGCCCTCTGGCCATAAAGGAAAGAGCTAGAAGGGGAAATATGGCAAATATATGAGAACTTGGAAACTAATCTTGACTTAAGATGTACACCTAATGGTAAAATGTTAAAAGTTTAAAACACACAATTGTCAAGTGTTTTTGGCTAAATGTTATTGACGTGTACACCTGAAGATGACATTAAGTTGAAATGCTTGTATATTTTAAACATTTTACCATTAATACTTTTGAATGTTTACTGGTGTTTTGTTATGAATATTTAACCTTGACTTGAAATTATTTTTTTGTAGCCACTGGGGCATATTATGCATTCGGTCTATTACACTATAGGTACAGTCGTTTATTTACTTGACCGTTTCAATAAATTTCCAGTGTCTAAAAGGGAGATCAAAATGACTTACCCCTGCTTATTCTATGTTTATGTTACTAATACAAAGTTCTCACATATGCAAGTAAATATTTTTGGGCAATCTAGGTATTGTGACTAAAATTGTAAACTAGTTGCACAAAATAGTGTGCCCGAAAAAAGGTGAATTATGAGCCCTTATCTTATTTGTACTTCTGTAATTTTTCCTTAATTTCAGTAGGATGCTACGCAATGTAAAATAATTATACCATGAACTAAAAGTTTTGATAACAAGTGACTTAATTTATGTTCTGTGGCAAAGTGCCCACAATTCTCAAATAGAAATGGTACTGGAGTTATTAATTAATATTATTATTATTATTATTATTATCGTTGATACTTTTATGTGAAATGCAAGACTTAGTATAATTCTTACCTTTGAAAAAGTTCTTGGCTCGTAAGTAGCTTGCCGACAGTCGCAGAATAGAAAGTTTGTCAAGCTTTTGAATCACATCATGTGGAAATGGAAGAAGCTTTGCGAGATTGTCCAATTCTATATTGAAGCGGTCCCTATGTCGCTTGGAGGGATTTAGGGAGCCTTTTAAGCTGTAAGTAAAGAAATATTCTTGTTCACAACTCACCATTATAACCCTTTAAACATGAAAGTTTTACTGAAAAACCAAAAATTTAGGGGGCTTGAAAGCAATATATTTAACAAAGTTAGCTGTGAACAATTACTGGAATGACCACAAGGTGTTCCACTTGTTTGTTTGAAGCATGACAGCTTTTTGGGCACATGCAGAGGCCAAAAACTTGAGATATTTTTTTGTGACAAAATCTTGAATTTTCCCCTTGATTGCACTGCTTTTGCTCTCCCTTCCCTTTTCTTTCTGTGATACCCCTGTCCTCTATTTACTTTTACATGTACCCTTGATGTAAAAGGTTTTGATCTTGCTTAGAAAGTACATGTAATCTGGTAGTTGAGCCAAAGGGTATGGCTGCTTGGTCAGGAAAATTTGCAGAACAGACCTTGCACTCGGCTAATAAGATGTTTATTATATAGCTTTGTTGATTATTTGAAGCAAGCAAGGCTGTAAATGACAGCCGCTCCAGAACTAGAGGTCCGTATGGCCACTTACATGTACGGACCTGAAATTGACCAATCACAGCAAGCAAAATCAGTCAGCCATATAATAATTACTAATAACTGTTATTTTTGTTTTATAGTTACTTTATAACTGATCAAACTAGCTACTGGTCAGGACTTTCTGACATCAAATTTTCCATTTGTAACTGTTACAGGCTTTTTGTGATCAAGATAAACCAAAACAATGTTGGCTCAAGATTGCATGTGGTACATGTAAGCCTATTTACAGGTAATTAAGGTGCTACTCAAGCGTCTCACTGCTGTTTTTGACAACAGTACTGCACTTGTTTATCTCAAACAAAACCTTGGGAAAAAATTACTGTAAGTATCTTTATATTTTATATACAGCACCTCCCAGAAAATCACCCCTAGTGAGTGAAGCATTTCTGTAAAAATATTATTATTGATGTTGTTAAATATTATTATAATCATTATTAAGCTTATTATTATTATTATTATCTATGTACAGACCTAGCCTTTCTTTACAGTGTTCTAGCTGGGGCAAAACGAGAGGGCACTGTGCCTGTCATCTTCTCATTACAAACCTTTCTTATACAGTGTTTTTCTTTAAGGCCGGTACACCGGTAAATTGTACCAACTTTCCGCGGTGACTGTACCGCCTTTCCTAAGCAGTGACATCTGGCAGTTTTTTAAGTCACCAAAGACAACATTTAAGTTCAATACAACTCAAACCTGCGATTAATTGACTAGAACTAAATGTTCTGGGAAACATGTCCCCAGTCCCTTGCAACTTCGACACTCGATGACCTTAAACCAAGGTGTACCTTTTTTCCAACTCAGTGTATCCCATTTCCCAAACCTTATGAAATACACTGTTAAAATATAAAAATTAATTGTAATACATTGCAAGGTTTCATTTGATAATTTCATTATTTCTTACACAATCAAGTGATCACTGTCAAAACAGTATAACTCTGAGCCAAAATATTCATTAGCCATAAATTCTTGAATGGTAGTTACTCTTTTTATTAAAAATTTTATTCATAGTTTCTGAGTTTTTGCATTTTAATATTAGAGTGAAAACATATTTTTTAGCAACTAAGATTATTTTATACAGTTACTAGTTACCCGACTAGTAATCAGGGGGGTGGGTTCGATTCCCAATCGTGGCTACACATTTTTCTTTCAAATTTATTTCACATATATATGTATATACAGGATGGGTTTCTTTGCATATTCATAACTTATCAATGTAATTATAATATATAAGCTTATATCCTTTCAGATCCTCTCGCATTGCTGATTCCTAAGTTTATCATGTGTATCATTAAATTGATCCTTAAATGAAAAGGCATGCGTTACGAGTTATAGGCTTTCCCAACCTATCTTAGAAAGAAAAACTGCCCAGGAAAACTTGCGCACATAAACACACTGTAATATAGCTATGCTACCAACCAGACTAGTAATCAGGGGTAGTGGATCTGATTCCCATTTGTGGCAACATATATACATATACATATATATACCACAATTCCACAGTAAGATGTAGCATACTGTATTTTCTTGAACAAATGCCATGGCGTTTTAAAAATTTTTCATGATTTGGGTGCGGCATTTATTCGAGGGCAACAATTATTTGAGGAAATACCCCATTATAAATGAAAGCAAGTATCAAAAGCTGTTTTTAGATGAACAAACTATGATAATCTTGTCATTTTTTTGTTTGTTTGTTTATATACCAGAAACATTGGATGCACTGATAAATATTATTATAAATTAAAAACAAGGCTGGTAATTATTGTACTGCACTATAATTTATTATTTTCTTTTGTTCAATATTCGAACAAATGCCGCACCAAAAGTTTGGCGTCTATTCAAGCCAGCGTTTATTAATATTTTGGCTCTGATGTGTGGCATTTATTTGAGGGCTATCACAGTTCTACAGTAAGATGTAGCCTATAATTTGTAATTTCTCATTAATTTTTGCATCATTGTACAGGCACCAAGACACTGTCTTGAAATTGATGCGGGCAAGATGGCCAGTGGCTACCAAATTTCATTTTCACAAAACATTGGTTTGTCTAACCTGTCTGTTTTGTACATGTACAAAAAGAATTTATTTACAAATGTCTCTTGCACCATGAATTTTCAAGTATTTATATTTTCTGAATATGGGAATTTCACTTTGGAATAAAAATATTTTTTTTTCGTAATTATATTGAAGACATTTGTATTCTTATCAATTTTGTCGTTATTTTATTCTGGGATAAAAGCTTCGCCTTTTAAAGACCTGTTAAGCTATCAATTGGCACCCCTGAAATGCATATCCTAAGTTAACAAACCCAGTTAAAATTAATAAAACAACAATTTTTTACAGGCATGGCCAGTGGATGATAGATCCTTTTTTTTTCTACTAGTCTGTTTAATTTGGCCAGAACTGGAAAAAGTTTGTTTCTACCCCTACTGTTTTGTGTTCCTAAAACTGTTTTATTAGTACACTTTTAAATATAATGTTTGATGTTTATAATCTACTGTTCTGAAATATATCAATTGATGAAGGTCTGTCATTCCCTAGTTTTAGAAACTTTAAATATTAATTTGTTCAAAATCTTCTTGATATTCTTGCATCCTAGTTTGTGTTATTCAGCTGCAATCAATCAATTTTTCATGCAAGCAGAATTTACAAAAATCTACTCCAGTATTACAGTGGTGTATTCAAAACTGTATGCAGAGTTTGAGTTACTCATGTATAAAATATATGTCTCGGTCAATCAGGAATGAGATTTTAATGTCAATCTACAGTTATTGTCGATGTGAAACTGTTTTTATTTTTAAAAAAAACAAAATGAAACTTACATAAGAAGCAGTACCTAACCAGAATAGATCAAAATCAGTTTTCATTTTATTTTCTGAAATCCAGTCAGAATAATTAACACCTGTTGATAAAAACTTTTTCTGATATTCCCTCAAGTCCCAAAAACAGTACAACACATAGCAACATTTTGTGATGATAGGTTTCAGGCTAAATAATTTTGCTATAACTTGGACACCTCTCAGAAACCTAGCGTACATAGGCTGCAGAACTCTTTCATAAAAACATAATTCCTTTTGGGGAGTGCTAGTTCTTTTAAAAAACATCACAAATTACAAAAGTAAAATTCTTGATGCATAGCAACAATGAATCTACCTTGCATGTAAATATCTTGTAAACATTTGAAGTATTATCTGAGTAATTATTATTATAATCAGCAAATTCATAAATAAATTTTCTCATTTATGTACTTTAAGAAATCCTTTTGGTGTGAACTGTTATATCAACAAAATGTTTCTAAGAGTGACAGCATGAAGACCATGTTTTCAGGATGTACTGCTGTATAATTTATTTGAGTTTTCCATTTTTAACTTGAGCTTTGTTTTTGTAACCCACCCACTGCTCGGCTGTCTGGAAATTGTGGATATTCCTAACCCTAATTTACTCATCTTCAATAGTTTTTTTCTACTCAAACCACTACACAAACAAACAGATTAAACACATTCATACTATATAAGTTTATAACTTCCTTCCTCATATTTTGCTTCTTCAAAGATTAATGAAATATATACTGGTAATAGTGTATTTTCACTTGAAAAATAATTATAGGATAATTTTGCCCTCAAGTTTTGTTTATTATTCTCAATGGGCTTTCCACTAAGAAAAACAAATTTTGAAATCCTTTGTATGAAAGAATGGGGGTGTGCTTTTTTCCCATGACTCAGCTTGTTTTATTGAATGTTATCAATCTTGAGCAAACCGAGAGGGACAAAAGCTGTTTAGCAAACAAACAGTGTAAAATCCTTTAAACATGGTTCTGATATGCTATCATAAGGGTGTGAACACAGTCGGGACTATTCTGGAATATATGGAAACCCACAATAATCAACTCAAGTGTTTGTTGGCTATTTTGGTTCTGGTACACTCACAACAAATCATGAATACAATTCTGCTCCAGATGTCCGTGTCTCAGCCACAGTTTTATTTTAGGTCAATTATAAACAGAATGTCCCACTCAAGTGCATCCAAAAAAAAACAGTCATTACTTTCATTGCGCTATTTTTGCTCCAAACCCGGAGTTTCCTTGTTGAATGAGAGTCAGTTGCAGCATGCTTTTCGCTTGAATAGATCCCGTGGTTTATTCAGTTATTTTTAAGGGTTTTTTGTTCTTGTACCAATCTGTGTTGCATGAAGTCTTATAGAAGATTTATGCAAGCGAGGGACATACGACCGATCTATACGAGGAGCAGTTTGACTTTATGACTTACTTTTCTGCTCCTCGACAAGGAATGAGAAAAACGAATCAGTGAGCAATAATTTTTGGCATGCTTGGTCTAAACAGAATGTGGTGTTAATTAACTATCAAAATTGATTGGCACATTTCTCCCTCCCCTCACTTTTTCCACGCTGAAAGTTTCGCTGTTGCAATCCAGCCACACTTTTGGCGGACAACTTCCCGTAACTAAACGATATAATGGCTTGAGAGAGGTTGCTTTTAATCCAAAGTCCAAAGTCACCCGAAACCTTTCAATGTTTCTCGCATGCAGTTCAAATTCGATTTGCGTGTTTTTGTTATTTTGCATTTCAAGTCTTAAAAGCAAACAAAACAAGGTTTGTAACAAGATTCGAGATGTTTTTAAATGCTAAAATAACTCGCTGTCCAGTTTGTGTGTACGTTGTGAGTTTCCAAACCCGATAACGCATTCCACGTTGGGTTGTTTTGGTGTGTTTTTTTAATTTAACAGCAGAACGCTTTACAATAACGGTTTAACAACTCGGTTCTGAAAGCAGACAGCACCGAAAGCTTCATTCATCAACACAGCGATGTGAATAAACACTATTTTTAAAACTGACTCGGCAGGATTTAAATAACCCTCACAAGGCTGGCATACATAACGGTGGGGCTACTAATTTTACTTCAACGATTTGCCATGTACTGTTTTCTCAATCTGGATTCGGAAGGCGCCAAAACTGCCGCCAGACCAAAGAATGTGCAATTTTCTTCTCAGTTGGGTTTCTGTGCTTCGATTGCAACATAATGAACGGAATGAACAGCGTCAGGTGTGGGAAACAAACAATACTTTACGGTTTTAAGTATTTGAATGAACTCGTACGGAATTAGCGTTGATTTCATTAAACTTTCTGTAAGTTTTTTTTAGAACAAATCTAAGAACGAGCTCCGGCTCACTGACAACAACACCTATGCCAGTGTTTTGTTAAGGGCGTGAAATACACAAAGGAGACTGAGTGCAAACGCGAGCCATACTGCAAAAGGTGTTTGAACGGGAACGCCTCGTCAATACAGACGTTCAGAGACAAAACCTCATTTGCAACTGGCTCATTCGCAATTTCCCGCGCACGGAACAAACTCTCGTTTCTTCTACAACCGCTTCACGGTTCACATTATTACCATAAGAATAAAATGAATTGATCCCCGAAGAAAAGGCCATGTGCAGCCGCCATGAAGTAATATGAGTCTGAAATCACTGAATATGTAAATTGTCAGATGAAACATCTGAAATATGTTGGATCATTTTTAACATGGACAGAGGGGTTCGTTTTAATACGCAAATATACAAAAGTAAAGGTATCTTCACTTTCCATCATGCGAAGAGTCGGAGTTAAAAGAAAAAGCCAAGCAATTAAAACCGCAAGGGACGCGTTGACTAAACACGCTTCAAAGAAAGATTGAGTTCTCAGTCCTGTCGAAATGATCGTAGAAGCGTGGCACTTGACGAATCCAAAATATGCTAGAAAACTGTTGCATAGAATGAAGCGACGCTTTTACGATTCGGCTTAGTATTCGAACTAAAATGCAACAAAGAATATATGTGTTCGAACAACACAGGAATGTTATTCCAGGCAAAAGTATGACTTGTACGGCTGACATGAAAATATGACCTCACAAAATGACCTCGATAAATATGGCGCCGAACTCGAACAAATAACAAAAGGGATAGCCGACTAAGCTGTCTTTCCCGTAAAGCTTTTTCTTTGTTTGCCGGTTTCTGCTTGAAAAAATGGACAACATATCGTTTCCAAGTGAACGAGTAACGACAATTTTTTTCCCAAACTCTCCTTGACACAAACAACACCATTGGGATTTTTTTGAAGCAAGCCATTGTCCAGTCACGTCGCGAGAAGCTTGCTAGGCCGACGCACGTACGAATCTCAGAACCTCATTATCCTCACGGAAACTTAAAACTGCCTAAAGTCTAACCGAACTTATGAAATCTCGGCTTTAAATCAAATTTATGAATGTGGGAAAGGACTTTTGGGTACTCTTTATTCTGTCAAAGGTCAGGTAAAGCGCAAAGACGGTTTATCAGGCACTACCCCTGCGATTTCAGCCAACGATACTAAAACTCCCGTAGACGTCTCAGAGCTGCGCCATTCCACTCGACAGATTAATAAAGTTAAAGCCTTTTCCTTACTGAAATCGACAGCATAAACTGAAATGAACAAGCACTGTAATGTACAACGTTGTTGGTTGCGTGCAACCCAACCGTGTTTTTTTAGCTGAATGTCTGGCCTCACACAACATCATATTATTATCAGAACGTGGGCTAGCTAAAATTCAAAACTTTCAAAGAAAGCGACCTCTTCATAACAACCGCATGGTTTTTCAGACGTTTTTACAGTCTCAGCTTAAGGGTTTAGTTTTGATTCACACAGTAACAAGACGCATTTCTTCCTCCGAATGCAATGCGTGAATTCTATGGCAAAACTCGCTTCGGAAACGTTCGCCGGAAAACTCGTCACAGAGAGTGAGTTTGAATGCTAGCTCCCGTAACTCGAAGCAACAATATCTTTGACCCTGCAAACAAATCACGGGTATTTCCATTCGTTTGTGGAACAGATTCTCCGAAGAAAACAAAATAGCCTCGTACCATGTATATTTTACTCTCCCGACACGGCAATCAGCAATTAAGACAATGGAAATTTCAGTGTCCCCATGAATTTTTCTTGCTCAACCACCTCCTGGTTTAGTTTCAGCGCAATTCCTAACAAGATATCTCGTTTAACTGCCTCACAAGATTCTACTGGATGCGAATTGTGTATCAGAATATTAAAAGAGCTGTGAAAACCATATCCTTACCTCGAACTTCGCTTCTTGCGTTTTGCGGTGCTCATTTTTATCGCTGTTCGTGGGAAGTTCAGCCAGCCATCGCGCTCTTTGTTGGCAAAATTTCCCTAATTTTAATCTTCGGACTGATAAGCTGTTCTCGTTGTCAATTTTCTTCCAGTTTGCGATCAATCGATAAATTATTCCCTGGGGTATATTTTCTTTACTCGAGCTGAGAACCGTACTAAATTTTGGCTGATCTTCGCAATACTACTGGCATATAGGCGTCTTGCTAGGCGGCCATTTTCAGAACCCCTCGCGCGTACTTCTTGTACATAAATCGTACAGAATTCGCAGGCAGAGACAATTGGGCCCCGCGGTGATTGGAGGTTGACAGCAATTATGTAAAACGTCATAACTGACCTTTGCATATTTAAATAACGTTCAACAAACCTAATCTTTATTCACAGTGCAATTGAAACACACCAAAAAAGCATGTCACTATTACCGCGAAGTCTGTGCTTGAAATATTTTATTTCACCAGACCACACCGAGATACAGTTTTAAACAAACTGATTAAACAATGTGGCCAGTCACAAACTCCGACGTATGATGCACTCAAATATTACACTTGCACCATCGAACAGTAGCATGTCGCACTTCTTATTGTCTGGCACAATGGGCCCTGCAAGGAGTCAAACATCTTGTTTTTTTTCCATTTTTAATCACTTTTTTTCTTTGTGAATTTGACTCATCGATAACTAAATGTGCCAAGATTTTGTTCTTTTCCAAATGTATGTCAAAACTGTTCTTTGAATAAAAAAAAACAATCAAACAGACAACTGACCAACTACACGCTCATAGCTGAAGAGTTCTCATGGTGATAAAAGAGGACATAGTCCATTCAAAACCTGGGGAACCTTGGAGTTTTTTTGTTCTATTCCCGTTGTGAATAGGTTAAACATCGGCATTGCTGGCTCCATTTTGAAACAGGAATTTTATTATCGCTGGTAACAAAAAGGCCTTGGATCGGCTGAACGCGTGAACGTAAGGCTGGAGAGGTCGAGTGGGGTAGCAGCGTTCGAGACAATATTCCAGCCAAAATGATAAGAAAATGCGATCGAAAGAGGGAAGATAATACTTGATACACCTCTCAGGCAACTCGAGGTTTAGAATTGCTAGAAAATCGGTAATTCCAAAGCAGGCCGGTGGACAATTTAACTTGAACAAGTACTGATGACCCGGACCGAGTGACCGGTTGAGAAAAAGAGAAAAAGTTGTACCAATTCTTGTAAGAAAGTTACTGTCATAGTAATGACTTCAGTTTGTTTTCAAATAATTATGTGTGCCCTCTGCCCCTTAAGTTTAGCACTTGAGCTCCATCAGATCAGACATAAGTAGTTTGTTAGCAGATGAAGAAAACTCCAGTTTAAAATGCTTTAATCTCGCGATTGAATATTAAATGATATTCAGCCATAAGAGGTCACACAAGTGCCAGTCTATAAAATGTGGATTCTTTTCCTTTTTCTTTACTCAGTGAAAACTAAAACTGAAGTTAAGTTTGTATAAACATGATGAAAAGTATTTAAAGAAAAAATAGCAAAATGATATTGTTTAAACGTGGTCATTTATCTGAGAGAAAGAAAGAAAAAATCTCAGTTCTTCTGAAACAAAAGCGGGTATTGTGAAAACAAAGGTTTCGATTACGTTTGAGATATAGAACAAAAGCAACCACAATTTTTTTTTTGCGTTGCTTTTGAACAACTTTAACTACATTCATAGTAGAATTTTTATCCTTTGTGCAGTATTTATGATCAAGTTAAGCAGTTATCGATTTTAAAGTAACGAATTGGATCTCGATTCGGTAATACTAATGAAATTTCCTTCGCGATCAAGACTGACATAAATGCCACGTGCTTTCAGAACAGACAAAGGATGTACGTACTGGGCCACGGGGGAGGGGGCGGGAGGCGTGTCGGGCATGGTCCCCAGCTTTGGTGGCAGCCTTTGTTAAACATTTTACTATTGTAGTCCATTCACCTGTTGGTTGTTGTTTGTTTTGACTCATTCACCGACAAGTCAGTTTCCGGGAGGATTGATGATGCACGGTCAACCGTCCGTCTGTAGCTTTGCCATGTGGTTAGTAGATGTACCAGCGACCGAGAGCAATAATTTTCGAGGTTTTAAACCGATATGTTTAGAGGAATAACATTTACGTGCTTTCACGTTGTCTGAATAACCTTCTTAATTAGATTAGCTGGGTCCAGATTGATTCAGAAGTAAATTAGAATTGGAATACTGTACTTAGAAACGACCGCGTGGGTGTATGTTTACCTTGAACTTCTAAACTGAATCGGCAATCAAAAAATTACGTTTATTTAGAAAAAAACCTTTTGCCAGCCAGGCAATATAGCTTTAAATCTTTTTTTTTTGTTGCACGCGAATGAAACTTTTTCACGTCGGTTCCTTGGTCTCACGACAACTGATTGTTTCTCCAGCTCAGTGCAGTTTCTTTGTTAAATATGGTCCAAAGGGAATCAGACGATTCTTAAAAACGACTTAGAATAGAGTATTTATGCAATACTTTGTTCCACACGCACCGCCAGTTGTTTTTTTCATAAAGGTATAGGCACAAAACCTAAGAAATTGGCATAATGTTTTTTTTTGTTCTGTACTGACGTTTCTTAAAAGTAGTTCAAAGTCCGAGTGTCAATTTTGAGAACATATATACAGGAGACGGAACCTTCAGTAATCTGTCTGTATCTACAGTCTGGTTCCGGATCTGTTTTTTCATATCTCAATCTATTGACAAAAATTTATATAGCGACAGCTCCCTGAAAAATGAGAATTTGCGAACTAGAATATTGCTCTGCAGTTTGGTTTGTTAAATATTTAATAACACATTTATCAGCTGGTTGCAAAAACAAAAATGTTACACTTTCAAAAATTTTAATTTCAAAAAATTCGCTGATGCTACCCAATTAGACGGCTACTGACCTAATAGCTGTGGAACACTCCCGAGGTAACTGACATCCGGTGGCTTTTAGTGACTAATTTTGTTAGTAATTATAATTTCCATCTCGTAATTAGGCTAATTACGCGAATAAAAAAAAGGTCTGGACTTCAGGTGACTCAGCAAATAAACCCGGCTGGTGTTGCTATTGTCAGACTCGATAAACACTCTGGGTTTCAGTGCTGCCGGAAACGTGCACGAATAATGAAATCAATATGCCATAAAATTAAAAAAGACTTCCCATCCCCTCCCCCGAAAATTGGCCTGTTCTGAAAATAATCCTTCTTAAACTCAGACGCGTAATCGGTAGATCCTTCCGAAAATGTATTAAGTCTCCCAGAAGGTAAACGCACTGCGCGACGAACTCGGAGACATGCAATATAGTTGCTGGTACCATTCATTCTATGGTCGTTTTGCAATAAAACTTGTTTTTGTTGATGACGAGGAGAGTTTTAATAAGTTTTTTTTTTAAAAAAAGGTTAACACACACCAAGGCCAAGGCTTCTAGTTCTAATGCATGGCCATTAAGGACCCGTAAAACGACAGTCCACGTGACCAGGCTGCCTTACGTGAACATCGTTAGCACCGGAAACCTTTTGCAGGCACGAGCCCCTTGCTCCAACTGGCCGGCTGTCCGAAAACTTGAAGTGTTCATTTTTTCAGTGATGTATATGTCTTAGAAGTTGGTTTTTGGCGAAACCTCGGTTATTAAGAAGTGCCTTAAAAAGTTCGTTTAGTAATATTCCGATCATTTTCACTAATTGTTAATGCCATAAAAGCTTGATGTGAGTTAGAACAGAAAAAATGTAGAAACCAATCAAGCCAACCCGAAATTAAAAAAAAAAATAAATCGACCTGTAAACCTAACCTTTGATTTTAATTAAAGGTTAGTTTTTACAGGCCTGTACGCCACGGGGACGCAAGAATAGCGCTATAAATTTTATTATTATTA
>JAOBYE010169441.1:0-18074 GCA_025403585.1 Parazoanthus swiftii
AAGATCGCGAAAGCGTGAAACTCAGAGTTACAGAAAAATCCATGTGTCGTCTTTAACTCCACTTTTATTTATGTATATATATATATATATATTCAATCAAGGCGGTGAAGAGCTTCGATTTGGCAGTTTTATTTGCACAACAAATTTGTTTCGAGAGGACCAGAGGCCCTCTCTCGTCAGGCGCTTTGATCTTAAGAACAACACAGATTTATTTATAAATATATATATATATATATAAAAATATGTATATGTATGTATTCAGGACGCAGTTTAAACTGTAAAAATCTGTAATCATGTACACCGTATCCCTGTAACAACCTCGCTTGAAATCCATGGTCGATAGTTTTGAAAGAACTGTCACCAGGATGTTGTTTGTAATACTCGCAGGAAATCAGATCGTAAAGGTGATGCCAGGAAGTTGATGAAAAGTTCTGATGGAGAACCTGTTGAGGTGCAAGTTCATCGAGAGCAAGGCCTGGGTTTGAGCCAGGAAGTTCAGGTGCTCACAGATCTGCCCTCAGATAATCCATTCAACATGGAAGTACCCAGTTCGTCCTTGTACTCTGAAATCCATATGCAGGGTCTACCACAACAACAAGGTAAATGCTAGTTAACTAAAGGTATAAGCTCTATATTATTAATTTCATCAAAGTTTTGTAGATTGACAATACTGTATAGATCTGTCATTTAGAAAATTTTGGCCATTTCCCTACTATCATGTTTGCTATGATAATGTTTGCTTATTTTGGGAAAAGAACTTTATGGTAATTTGTGTTAACATCCCAAAGAGAGCAGAAAACAATAAATACCAGTAAATGCGATATTATCCAAAAATATCAGAGAGCATCATGGCTGTTGGAAACAGTCAATATGATATGGCTCCTGCCATCTCTGTCTTGAAAATCTTGGTGGTGGTAAAGAAGCCATGCAAGCCCTACTGCATGTTATATTCTTGACTCTCCAATACTTTAAAAAGCAAACTCTTTTACCCACAGACAGGTGTGCTAAGAGATAAGGGTAACAGAGAGGCATGTAAGAAGGATATTTTTCAATAGTTTGCAATTTGGAGTTTCAGTATTTTTGTGGGTTGGACAGTTTGCCTGTTTTATTTATTTGATACTTTTTTGAGGGTTGGTATTGGTATTGTTTAAAGTTTTGTCTTGACATGAGTAATTTTGGGGATTTAGTGACATGTGATGCTACACAAGGTAGTTTTTTAAATTTGGTAGGTCTTTTGACTGCATTCATAATTAAGTTGTGACACAAAATACTGAATTAATTTGACTTTCATTGATATCATAGAGTTGGAAGACAGTGATGATGCTGAAATCATGCCACAAGTTGCTCTTGGACTCGTTCCAACAAAGCGTCCACATCCAATGCTGAATGCTGAGTCTCAGTCATTAACTTGTGTTCCATCCCAGTTTGTCCGTAAGCTTGAAGAACTTGAAAGACAGGTTAAAGTGTTGCAAAACAAGAACCGGGTGCTGGAGGAATCCTACAAAAAACTATCTGATCTTGTTGAAGCACAAAACCATCTGTTAACTAGTGGCAGTCCTGTAGTGCAGCATGTGTCTGCAAGTCAGTCACTGTCAGATGTTTCAGCTCCAGTTGACACCAGTGTTTCAAGCTATGCTAGCAGTGTACACTCTGTGACAAAATCTTCAGCAACTCCATCATTATCAAGACCAGGAGCAGTGCCTGCAGGTTTGTAGCAATTTGTTCAAAACAAGACTGCGTTTTTTTTTATCAATATCAGTTTAAGCAGAATGTGAATGGTCTTCCTTGTTTTACTTTATCTCAGTTATATAATGATCAGTTTAGGAAAAATGCCGTGTATCTATCATGCTATGTTGTCCAGTAAGTTCTGTTGTAAGTAACTCATTAGTATTTATCCTTGTTTTACATAAACTTTATTTACAGTACACAATGTATAACGGTGTAACAACTGTTAACATTAATTATTGTTGTTAATTTTCTAATTTTTATGTATAGTTTTTGTTTTCTTTATAGATAATGCCACACTTTGAAATAGTTAGAGCCAGTGTCTGCGTTGTTTTAAGTCTGTGTTGTTTTATGATGTTCTAGATATTTAAATTTGTTTTGCACTACTCTTGATGAAGAAAACGGAATTTGAGTTTTTAAAACGTTTTCTGATTTATTTGTTTAATCACCAGGTCATTTTGTTTTGGTTTTATTTCATTCCTTACCAGGTTCCTATAGTTACGAGTTGCCTCGACGAGTGTCTGCCAAAGATGTCCTTCACTTATGGGAGCATGGAAATGATGACTTCCCTCCGTTGAAGGACTGGACACCCACCCAAAAGCTTAAACAACAAAGCAAGATCTCGCGTTGGAAGAAACTAGTTGATATCTTCAGGAATGATTACAAAGGAGACATGAAAGTTTTTGAAGAAAGCTTCTCGGATGTTAAAGGCGAAATACTTCCGATTACGACCATCTTATCTTTGTACGAAACTCAACAGACACCTGCTTTCTTGACAACAATTACTCCTTCAAAGTACGAGCCTCACGCGAGCGGAGGTGACACCTTGTCCTCACCACATGAGAAGGTGTTCAGTGAACCAGATCAAAAAGATTTCAAGGCTGAGTCAAAGTTGTTGGACGGAGAGACATTAGATTACGATGAGAACACAACAGACATCCAGGATGAACATGTTCAAGCGGCTGATAGAAATAGTTCTGTTTCTGACTTAAATAGTGATGCTTCAAACACAAGGTTTCAGCTTCCTAGAAAAGTTGGTCCACGTGACATAGTTCAGCTGTGGGACCACGGCTGCGAACAGTTTCCCCCGGTGAGTCAGTGGACGAGAGCCCAAAAGATTGGACAGGAAACAAAAGTGTTTCGCTGGAAGAAGATCGTGGAGATTTTTAAACAAGACTGTGGAAGTGACTGGACTAAGTTTGAACAGAGGTATTCCAACGAACGAGGTCAGCCTCTAGCAATTTCGGCCATCATTTACAAATTTGACATTGAAAATACACCAACAGGGCCAATATTTGAGAGAAAGTACTCGGACCCAGGTCCACTGACGTCACCACGAGAGCAATATCTGGCACCAACTGATCGTGGCCAAAGGGAAGCACCAGAAAGTGTTGGTTACACGGGTGCAGTTAAAATTGAGAAGCTTTCTCAGAGCAGGCCTGTGTTGCCGTTTCCAGCTGGTCCTGGCCAGGCCGGAGAGGAGTCTCGGGAAGTGTGGGCTCAGGGAAGTACACAATTAAAGAGCCCGCTTTCTCCCATTACCAGTCCCTTAAACAGTCCAAGTATCTACATTTTACCTCGCAAAGTGACCGCCAAAGATATCATTCGCATGTGGGAAGACGGGAATGGAGAGATGCCTCCACTGTGTCAGTGGACACCAACACAAAAGGCAGGACAACGCAGCAAATTTTCTCGCTGGGCTAAGATTTATGACATTTTCAAATACTATTGCAAAGGGGACATGAAGGAATTTGAGGCAAAGTTTTCTGATGAGCGAGGCGAGCTTCTGCCCGTAACAACGATTGTTGCCATGTATGAAGCACGAGAAACAAGCCCCGGCATGCCTGGCACGCTGCCTACTGTGTCACGTGATCACTCCTCTTCTGAGTCGGCAGAAGGTGAGATCTTCCAACTTCCAAGGAAGGTGACGGCCAAAGATGTGGTACATCTGTGGGAAAAAGGCTGTGAATATTTCCCACCTGTCTGCAAATGGCCAAAAATTCATAAAGTTGGTCACGAAACCAAGTTATTCCGTTGGAAAAAGACTGTAGACATCTTTAGGAAAGATTGCGGCGGGAGCTGGGAAAAATTTGAACAGCGTTTCTCAAATGCAAGAGGAGAACTGTTGCCAATCTCGGCCATCTTAGCCAAGTACGACCTTGAAAACGAGGCTGCACTTCCATATTATCGAGTTCTTCCCTCCACTTCGAATGGTGCGATGCACAATGCAAAACTAGTAGCGAAGAGACACTCGGAAAGCGTGAGTGAAGACGGAACACAAGTTGGGAGAGAGGACTCCGGATCGGATAGCTCAGATGAGCAGTGTCACCAGACAGATCGGTCAGCGGCATTCATTCTGCCGAAGAAAGTGAGTGCCCTTGATGTGATCTATTTCTGGGAAAACGGTTTGGGGGACATGCCGCCCATCTGTCAGTGGAGTCCGGCTGAGAAGGCTACGCAACGTAGCAAAGTTTCGAGGTGGAACAAGATTGTGGACATATTTAAATACGAATGCGGTGGGGACATTCGGCAGTTTGAAGAGAAATATAAAGATGAGCGAGGCGAGCTTATGCCCATTACTACCATACTTAACCTACACGACGCTCAACACGCGGGATCATAGCAATGACTCAACCCTCACACTGCTGTACGAGATCCAGCAAGTGGAGAGATACATGCAGTGAAACGAGGGTGCGCTCGGCGACATCGAGAAGTAACATATTTTGCAGTGCCCGGCTTTGTTGAGGCTGTTTTCTGTATCTTTGTAGCGGAAGATAAAGAAGAAGAGGGCCAGTCGTCTGAGTGAAAAACTGGAGATCTGTTGACAAACAGAACTGCCATCCTGATAAACATTATTCCTTAACAAATGGGAAAGTAACCTTAACTGGTACTCAGCCGGTCAGCTGATAAACGAGTATTGCGAAGCTCCAAAGGGAATATTGTTACAAACGGTTAAAACTATAAGTTTTTCCGAGCTTTTTTTATGGAAAGAACAAATAAAACATTTTATCCCTTTCTTAAGAATTTCCCAAGGAACTACTTGCGTTTGCTTTGATGGGTATGTGCCGCTGGCCCTGTCTAAGTCCCGGCCACATTAGTCTTTGTATACAATTTCATAGACACCGTCAGGCACCCGTTTATTTTTCAATCTATGCTGTCGTACGCTTTAAATTCCTTTCATAACTTGCCAAATTCTCAGGCACTGGTCAATCTTAGAACCGGATCAACGGAGTGGGAAATCTACAACTCCAAAGGAGTGATCGTCATTTATGGCTAGGGTTCGGGCTGAAGGTTTAGTGACAATATTACTGATCTGTTTCAAGTTAGACTTCATTCATAATTTGCCAGAAGGATTCCTAAAAGAAGGTTTGGCAACAGAATTTGAACAGGATTTAACAAATTTTCTGTTCAGCTCATAGATAATGACCGAAACGCGTAGTTTACCAGTTCTGACACAATAAAGCAAATGAAAGGGAGAGGTTTTTCAGTCATTCGAGTCGTTTCAAATATTTTCATTTACCTATCCCAGCCACTTTGAAGTTGTAAATTCATTTTAGTCATTCCAATCTCGCCAGTATTCTCCCATTTAGCGGACGCCCCCGTCAGTCCATTTATAATTATAGTTATAATAATTTAATTTACAGTTCTTGCTAGCGCGTCATCACAAAAACAGACGACTTGGTTGCTTTGTGAGTCATCACAATAACAGACGGCATAACTGCTTTCTAAATCACCATAACAGAAGACAGAGCTCCGTTATGTGTCACCACAAGAATAGACGACAAAGCAGCTTTGTCAGTCAGAACAATATCAGACTGACACTGGAACTCCTTTGCGAATCAGCATTTTAACATACGACAAAGCCGCCTTTAGACGATAACGCTGCTTTGTGAGTCACTACACAATAACAGACGACAGAGCTGCTTTGTGAGTCATCACAATGACAGAGCTGCTTTGTGTGTCACCACAATAACAAACGATAAAGCTAGTAAAGCTGCCACTTTGTGAGTCAACATAACAGACAAATTATAGAGTTAGTGCTCGACGGTAACTCTGCTCTCTGTGTCACCACAATAATACAGCATCTCATTTGTCTGATATTGTGGCGACAAAGGGCACCTCTTTTGTCTAATTATAAGATGGCTCTGTCGTCTGTTACGAGTCATCACAACAACAGTCTTTTTTTTGGGTGGAGGGGAGGTGGGGGTGGGAGCATTTTGCCCTCCCTGCCTGCCTATGGCCTTGGCAATGGACGGTAGACTAATCGCTTGAAATGCTATAGCTCAGCTCCGGAGGACTATATTTAAGAACCCACACACTCCTCGTGAGGAGCAGCGTTATCCTGGTGTTGTGGTCGGGGCCACATATGGTAATACTTCGTGTAATTGAGTTACCCTCAGTTAGGTTGGGTGTCGAGCGAGGGTCGCTGTACATTTGGGAATTTTGGCAAATTCAGGCAAAACTTGTTGTTAATTATTTCTATTTTTTATATAACGAAACTACTAACAGAAGTCACGTTCATGTTCGGGCAACCACTCGAAATACCCTGGTCGGGACTTGGTATATCGAGCACGACCCGAAAACAAAACGTTGGTGTACCCCGCGCAGAGATTCCAACCCTCCCGTTTTGGTTGGATACCTCCCATTTTCGGCGATTATTCCGACCTCTCCCCGTTTTCATCAATAACATCCCGTTTTCTTGTAACTTTCCTCTGGCAAAGTAAGATAATGTGTTCCTGCTTCACTAGCACGATCCTTTGTTGTTTTTTCTGTGGTATCTCACGCATTTTTTACCATTGGGGCATCCTAGCATGAGCCCGCGGTTTTTGGCGCGGTAATGCGCAGCACTGCTGGGGCAGATCCAGGGTTAAGTGAGAGGGCGGTTGGGATAAATATCCGCCGGGCAAAGGTGGGCCATCCAAGGGGGGTCCGGGGGAATGCTCCCCTGGAAAAAATTTAAAATATAGGTTCTCGGCAAGGTGATTTTCGAACGTTTTGAGGGGTAATTGTATTAACTACCTTTAAAACACCTCAGTTCTACTATTTTTGTTTTTTTCCTTAACTTGACCTTTTTTTTTTAAAAAGAAAAAGTATGCTCAAAAAATTTGCGTTTACTTCGTTTTAGGGGGTTCGACCGAACCACCCGAACCACTGACCCCTAGATCCGCCCCAGCACTGCCGGCAGATCAGAGTTCTCCTGGTTCTCGTGAATATTCACAGTTTTACTGATATTCTATGAGTTCCGCTTCGTCAAAACAGCACAAAGAAAAGAGAAAGGCCAAAGGAGAAGGAGGTTGTGCAGGAAAATGCATCTCAGAGGCCCTCGTTCTACATTTTTTCAGGGGGGGGGGGGCATGCCCCGATCAAAACTCCTTGCCAAGCTAGCCGGGTTGGAAGCGCGCTTTATGGTGTGGGACAGCAGAAGTATCATATACGACGTATCATGTGAGCTCGTTGCAAAGACCGCATTTTGTATTAGGCGCAGGCTCAATAATACATTATTTGAAAGAAAGATGAAGAAAAACAGTGTGTTGTTTTTGTTGTTGGCTCTTGCATTCTCTTTACAGACAGCAGTTTGTGAAGACCTTCTTGATGATTCCGTATGCGACGAAAATAAACTTGAAGAAACACTTTCAGGGATAAAGATAACATGCGGAACCAAAATCGACTACGAAAACAGTTTCGCCGAAGGAAAGCCCTATCACACAAGAGTGCCAGACATCAAGTTTCGTGAGGCAGACCCAGTAAGTATTTAGTGTTCCAGCCGAATGTGTTGGCTATTTAAACGTTCAATAACAAAGTGCTCAACTTCCATAGTTCATTACTAAGTAAAGGGAGCATATGTTTTAGGAAGAGGACCGTGTTTTGTGGCATAGTAACACACTGTCTTGCTGGAACTATTTACAAAATCGTGTACGACACGTCTTGTGTATTTTTGGCGAACTCTCTTGTAGTTTACCAAGTATAAAATATCCGTTGAGTTTTAACTATCTGTAGCAGGCTTCAGAGTTGGAATGTCTTCAAATATTGATCAAATTTAAAGATATTTCCAGTAGAAATATGGAGGCATGTAAAAACTATTGTATTGAAGCAAAAGCTCATTAGACCTACAAGCTTCTGATTAGTGTTGTAATAATAATGTAAATGATTCATGATGATAGCCAAATCAAAGTTACACAGTTACACCTGACTTAGGCCAAGTAACATGCTGCAGTTTTGAACCTGGAAGCTATAATAGCGAACCATTGTAACATACATGTATTATTGCGAGGCATGTAGTTGCATAAAAAATTCGAGGGCAACACTTATAAAACAAAGTTTGACTTTTGCGATTCTTTGTCTTCATATCAGAGCAAAATGTCTGTGTTTGTTTGAAGAAAATCTAGATTTAAAATGCTTGAAAAATGCTCAAAATTGAAACATTGGAGTTGAAAAAGTTTGCTGTAATTACAGTAAATACTGTATTGTACAAAGTAACCCAGTTTAATATACTGCATTGTAGGTAATTTACAGAACTTTCAGTCTATAACTTATATAATATTACAAGAATTTGCAGAAGTTGTTTCTTATATAGTGCTTTCAAACAGTTTTTTTCAATAGTAATGCATAAAGATGAAGAACTAGTGAATATGGCAATACCTTGGAACTAAGCCATTGCTGCCAGTTGTCAGGACTGAAAAACTAAAAGTTTAATTATGATTAAGTACTGTAAGTGGAAGATTGTCTGGCAGGTTTGGTTGCTGTGGAAATTATGGTAGTTTGAACAACTATATTAAAAAGTTTTAACAAAATTATTTAATGAGTTGAATAATTATTTAGCGTTACTGGTGCAGCTCTTCTCATCAGGAAATGAATTCAAGTAGTTTGTGACAGGGTTAATATTGCCAATAAATTACAGGTTAGAATACATGTAGGTGACTACAAAATTAAGATACATGTAAAGTAGGTGGTAAAATACTCAAAAGAGGGGCTCCATGTAGGGAGATGTAATATGGGATCCCCACAGATAACTACATTTACTAACCTTGAGAAGTTGGACAGTGTAGTGGTTAGCATGCCTGACTAGCAATCTACAAGACATGGGTTTGTGAGGACATACACTGTACCATACATGCAGAAACCATTTCTCCCGACATATAATATTGAATGGTGCAGTTAGAGATGAAACCACAAGAATCCATAAAATTATTAGTAAATTGTCTGCTTATTTGACAATCCTAACATTCATCTTTACAGTCATGGAATTTTAAAGACAAGACTTAACACTGGCATTTTTGACATTGTGACCATAAGACCATTGAAGCTGAAAATTCTGTTAGTAAGACAAACTTTGTTCTCTGCTAGTTGAGGTTAAATATTAACTCATTTTATTTCTTCTACATGTTATGAAACACAATCATACATATAGACAAGTCCACTTTCTTTTGGGAATAAAATCTCTTTTGTGCTTAGCATTCAGCTTCAATATCTTATCATAATTCAACAATTTAATGTCACTGCAATTAAACTTTTACTTGATAAATTCCAAAATCACTGCACATGTTTTCTTATGCATATCAAGATGCATACTAACAAGTACTGTATAACCAGTTAAGGAGAGCAAATCACTAGTCAGACAAAATCAGCAATTTTTTAGACAGTGTCTAGTAGGCAACCATTAGAGTCGAGCCCTGAAAGATCACTGCTTCTGTAGTATTGAACTTGTAATGGCTCTGTGGGTGGACATAATTATATAAAGTTCAACTTAGGTTTTAGTATCAGTTACTTTTTGTACCCTTCAATTTACAGTGTGCTTGTCTGTATCATTCTTTTTCTAGAACAAGAAATACACTATTATTATGGCTGACCCAGATGCCCCCAGTCATGGATCTCCCAGATGTAGAAGTTGGCTCCACTACATATTGGCAAACATCAAGGTAGATAATTTATCTGCACTATTGGCAAGGGAAAGCAGAGTAAATTTATTTATTTTTAAAAAAACAAATCAGTTTTTGTTTCTTTTTCTTTAGTTTTTCATATTTAATTTAAATGTATTTACCAGTATTGGGATTGACATGGCAGACTGGGATTGAGTGATGCCTATTGATTTACTATACAAATGTTATTTTATGATTACTGGGAAATGGCAAATACCACTTTTAATTATTAATAGTGGCATTCCAGGTAAAACACTTGAGTGTCAGCTGAGGTAATAACTCCCAAAGTTCAAAATGCAGGAGCCAGATTTTGGAGAGGCTAGAACTTTTATTGCGTCAACCATTGAAATGTTACATCACCTTGCATCATATACCTCCAATGTTGCATATTTACATAGCCCCAACAGTTGCCTTTAACAACCATACAACTGTTTTAATTATCCTTAAGTTCTCACTGAACTAATGTTGCATTTTTGTTCAGTGAATAAGAAATCAGGAACAAATGAACAGCATATTGTTGTTGTTGTATACTTTTTACTTGTATTTGATATCTAAATTTTCTTTAAAAATAGAGGAGATTTCTGTAAAATGTGAGAGAGCCAGAGATCAAGCCAAAATTAATGTGTAAGTCTCCCACAAAATGTGAGAGAGTTGGACTCTGTGTCAAGTTCACTTACTGTAAATGAAGTTATTGTAACCTTAAAAGGTTATTTTTCAATTATATGTTCAAGTGGTGATATTTTGTGCCTAATATTTAGCTTCAAGACTATACCTTGAGTTTTAGTATTGAATATTTTAACTGAACTGCATAAATTTTATAACTTTTAGTTGTAGTACATGTAATTTCATCCTGAGAAACTGGTTGTTTCAAAACTGTAATAATTATTAACAGTGGACTCGTATAATTATATTTTATTTTGTTATGTTGCCATGATAACAGAGAAGGCAAAGTAGCTATGTTAACACATCAAATAGTTTGTGTCAGTAAAACATGTTTTAATTAATCTCTTCAATTCACCTCAAAGGGGAGTGACCTTGCCAGTGGGAAGCTGATTGGGTCGGCACTAACAGGTTGGTTTGATAAGACTTTAAATCCATGAGTAAATCTCAAAGAAATGGTATTATAAACAAATTCATTATTATAATACATGTATCTTTAAAAGGATTTGTACATGATTGTATATCAAAAGAAAAACATACATATTTCAGGGTGTAGGAAGTACTGGTAGTGCTCTAAACAGTACAATTTTTCACAATTTCCCAACGAAGCATGCCCGTGGACCACCCTTAAAGACTTGTGCCTTTGACACAACAGAGCTGTGCCCTGGAAGTCTTGGGACTAAGACAAAAATTAAAAATAAATGTTTAATTAAAAACTGGAAAATGACCACCAGTGTTGCATGGATCTGTTAAATGCCCATGGCAACTCCATTTTATATTGACAGATTTCTGCCACAAGCATAAATCTTGTCTAGAACTGTCTTAATTGTGAAACACGTGTAGACATAGTTCTCTTCCAATTTGGTTGCTCTTGAATTTTATTGGGTACATACATTTTACCCAATCAGCCTGGAAAAGGGTTTTTGAGGGAAATCTGTGGACCATGTACTGTTTCTCCCTTCATTTACTCAGAAGTTTCTGCAATGATATGGACAGACTTCAGGATAATTACACAATAAAAAGCAAGATAGGGGATATGATGCAACTGCAGTGAAAAGTTCTAGCTAGGCCAGAATGACTAGCCTGTTTAAAGGCTGGGCACTATTGCTTTTTCTCACTGCCCTTTCGTTTACATGAAGCTACTCATTTTTTTTCTTGCAAACCTTATAGACTTGCAATGTAAAGTTATAATCAAGTGGAAAGAAGTTGTGGGTATTTTCTTGATACTATCAGAGTAATTTTATACATATTCGAACAATGGATGTTTTTTTGGCTAGCATGAACACCGAGTGTATTCACTGGCTTGTCTATAGTTATACATGTTTTCTCTGCTGTGAAAAAAATGTAGAGTATCAATTTCTTCATTTGGGTGTGAAAAAGGGTATAGAAAGTTCTATTTCATGTCTAAGATAAAGGCAAGGACAGCAACCCTCCCCCCTCCCCATCCCAGGTTATTTATATGTCAAGTGCTGTATTGGATCAACCAAAATAATACATGACTGTGTGGTTCCTGTTACCTGACCAACTGTAATTTTTTAATGCCAAATCACCAACCCAGTAACATTTTGTTATGAAAACTGATTGACATTCCACAGAGTACAACCCACCTGCACCACCGTCTGGTTCAGGGTACCACCGCTACTTCCTGTATCTGTTTGAACAGTCTGGCCAGCTGGAAGCAACATCCGGACCCAGTGAGCGGTGCAAGTTTGATGTGGAAAAGTGGAAAGATGGGCACAGTCTTAAACTGATCAAAGCAAACATGTTCGAGACAAAGCAGGATTAGCTTTAGATAATCGTCCATCTTTAAGAGTTCTTGTCTTGGGGAGGGGGGGGGGGGCAGGGTGTTTAATCTTCTTATGCACAGAGTTACTGTGCATGTGTGTAATAGAGTTAATATATAAGGTTATTTATATTTCACTAATTTATATGGAGGATAGCAACTTCCCTAACATAGTTGAATAATGTAGATCATTGATCAAGTACACACTTAAATAATTGCTTGTACATGACCAGTATTTTTCTGTCAAATAAAATATCTAAAACAATCAAAGCTGTTTGATCTCGTGTATTTTATTGCTTACAGTTTCCATTTGGAGAACAACTGACTTTATATTAATTTTAAAATTTGTTAATCATATTTTTTAAGTAGAAGATTTCCAGTTCAGCTGGAGGTTTTACTTGCTCAACTGGAGAGCTGGAGATCAAGTTTCAAAGCTGGAGACTTGAGAGCTACACTGATATAACAAAGTTTTGGGTAATTTTCAGGAATCTTGTTAAGTCCCAGTTTCAGTTAAAGTCCGAGTTTTCATGTGCAATAATCAGGAACAAAAGATGCTACTGGCAATACAGGACTATATCTCAAATATGTTGTGTCAACTCTCAAGTAACTACTGAAATATTTAAAAATCACATTTTGAAATTGATTTTGTGTGTTGTAAATATATATTTATCTAACTGCACAGAAAATTATAAAGAAACAAGGTAAAATTTTATCAGGAATACCAAAAGCAAAATATTTTGTCACTTTGCACTTAAATTCCACTTCTGCACAGGCCAAGTCCAAATGTGATTATCCAACTGGCCTTGGGCAAACCAAGTTTTTTTGAAAACTAATGTAGTCAAAGTCAAATCCCAGGAAACATTTACTTTAAATCAATTTGGTCAAATAAAATACATCACTGTCAAATACCTGAACCTCTTCTCAGGAAGGGATGTTCAAGATTATTGGCCATATGGTTTAAAGACAGCTTCCAGTAAGAAAATGCTCCATTGATATCTCCCTTGCTAACTACATGTATAAGTGTCCTTTTTCTGTCAGAACAGAAAAACTGTTTTGTCTGCTTAGATTTAGCTTAATGTTGCATAGTTAATTATAAAAGCAAACTATTATTAACGTAATGAAATAGTTGCATTACCAACCATTTTAAAAAGGTGTATGGAAAAATCTTTTGACTAGACCTAATTTGCCAAGTGAAAACTTGTATCCAAAATATTAATGCATTGTAATTTTGAAAAAACTTTGAGTTTATAAAAAGCTGATCATGAGCTAGTGCTTGAAAACATTTGTTCTTATAAACTTAAAGTTTTAATAATAACTTATTGATATTTTATATGCAAGGAATTTTTTTTCTTGGTAGGTTTGACATTTACAGTCATAGCAATTCCTAACTTACTTCAACTTAAATGCAAGATAATCCCACCCTAAATATTTGGGACCAACCATAAAACTTCTGAGGATGAATAATTTTGAAAAAGAAATCCTGCAAGCAAATGCAAGAAGAATCAAAGCAGAACAAAACAAAGTTCCTACACCAACAAGATCTGCCTCCCCCTCCCCTCCTTGTCCTGGTCAGAACTTGGCAGACTACAATGTAGCCACTGAAAATCTCTTCCCCGTCCAAGACACTACACGTAATCAATTCTCAGTTCCAAACTAAAACAACTATCTGATTTGTATTCTGTTACACACCAAAAGACTAAACATTAACCTAGACATACCACATACAGTACCTGTTGTCATTATATGGCAGAAACTCCCTAAGTATATCCCAGACCTTGAGCACAGCATAAAAATGTTATCAGCTGTAATCCCAGGTGGTCTATTAACTCATAAAATCCCACATTAAAGCCCTGTGCTAATATGTTTATAAGGTTTTGGGTAGGCTTACAAGTGGTGTAAAAAGAAACGATTCTGTAGAAACCATATCTAAGAAACACTAAAACTAATATACCATGACACATAGCACTGTTTAAGTACATATTTAGGGTGGGCCTATTTATGGAGCTTATAGCAGGGGGGTCTTGTAACTTGGATATTTTTTTGTTAGCAGGTGCATCAGTTATAATTGGGGTGGTGGGCTTTAATGTGGGATATCACAGTATATCAGCTTCTTAAAAGCTATTTTCTTAATGAAAATATATATTTGTTTGTCCAGAATGGATTAAACTTGTGTTTGCTTCTAAACTGTTAGTACTATAACAAGACTGGTCTTGGTGCATTATGGGGCTTTTGCTTCAATTTAAAAGCAGGCCAACGGCAAACTGGACAACAGTAGTTACAACTTGTGCTTCCCCCTGACAGCCACATCTCTATACATGGCTGGTGGAAGGAATGCCCACATGGAAGACCTAGCAAAAGGCAGTCAAGCTTAAACTCCTCCAAGCAGATAACACATTCTTTGCAGACCAACATGCCTTCTGGCCACTCAGACTTTGCACAGCACTTTGGCTTTTTATCATTTATCACTGGATCTTTTTCTTTGGATAACTGTATCTCTGTATCTCTGACTGTTCTTGCACAGCAGAATTTCCAGACTGGAAGGTTTCTTATGTAGTCGGTTGGGATTAAAGGTCTAAGCCACAAATCAGGTACGGCCAAACGACGCACCAACAAATCAAGGCCATCTGAGTCAAGGTTACTATAATCAATCTGATGTCGGCTCCAGAGTGATTGAAAAGAATGGACCATATGGTAGAAGTAGTCAAGATCTTGACTGAACCAGTCAGCATTTGCCCCATCACTTACCTCATCTGGAGATCCAAATATACCTTTATACTTTCTTTTTATCAAGCCAGCACACACCCCAAACAGCAGAAAACCACCAAAGAACAGACACTTGTGCTCCATACAGCAAAGGTAATCATGCCTGATTACTGCTGCATAATCACTGCCCATGATATATCTGCACGTTTTCAGCCCAAAGTCCAACACCGGGGCTAGAGAAGGTATCTGAAACAGCCCTACTATTGGCAAAAACAAAACAATGAAACTCATATTATAAAACCCTAGCATGCAAACCAGTCCAAATCCCCTTTTTAAAAGTCCACCTTGGGTTAGAAATAATTCCAAAGTGCAACTAAGATTCACCAGTGTTATTGTAGCTAGGAATATATCATTGACTTCAGGATACATTGTTTTCAAGAAGAGCTCTATCGATTTAAAATTGTCCCGTTCTCCTCTTCTAGTTCCGTATGTGAAATTTCTTTCTGGTGTGAAAACCAGAAGGTTAGGTCCTGCATATATACCAAACTCTCTCAGAATTTTCCTGTGTTGTTTCCAATCCTTGGTAATGACATGTCCGAACTTTGCTCGACCAGTGAACTGAATCGATAATGACGCCATGTAGAGAGGGGGGTCCTTTAGGGTTGAAAACAAAACAACATAAATATTATTTTCCTTCAGATCAACCAAGAACTTTTTCTTAAATTCCTCCACAGATTCTAAAGTTTGCACTTTTGATGACAGTTTTTCGTTTATCCACTCCAATGCACCCTGAACGGACGGTTTCGAGTTGTACTTGTACCTTTGCAAAATGACGTTCCCCTTGGGTTGGTTGCTCTGTGGCATGGATAGCACTAACGAGGCACCATACCACTCGTGTTTCCAACATAACCTTGGGTCATTGTCGCATCTGAACGTCCCCGTACGGATACCAAAGCGAGAGACCTTCTTTCTTAGCATGTGCCACTGTTTTCTCCGCATCACGGCAGTACGTGAACTCTCTGAAGTCGGTACAACTTCGATCAGCCAGCTCCCAGCTTTTGTGTCTTCCACCTCCTCAAAGAAATGCGACTCACCCGAGAAAACAAACTCATTGTTTTTTTCTGTTTCTTCTGCGGTGTTCTGGGCCAAAACAGAGCACTGTTCACTTTTCGAAACTCCTCCAGACACTTCGACAAGTTCAGCTAAATCTTTCTTCTCCAAAACACCACAATATCCCACTCCTCTTTGTTCAAGAATGGACTTCAACTTTCTCACGCTTAGTGTGAAGGGATCGATAAGATGTGACGCCAAACAACCTGCTTCCAGCCATGTCGCTGACAAGTCCAAAACTCGAGCTGCCACAAAAATTATGAGACAGTAAACCAACAAAAGTAATAATTTCCCCAACATGGCGGCACAAGTCAGCTGCTCGGCCAAAGTTGTGCATTACGCGGTGTTTTGTTTGGCGGTAAACAAACCTTCGTATTCGTTTCTGATTGGTGGGTTCTAAGTTTCCCACAATGCAAGAGCAGGCGACCGTGACCACAAGTTAACACAACTGACAAGACTCGTTCCACAGTCTAAACTTTCTCTCAAACTCCCGAAAATTCTCAATTTTTTTAAAGCGACATATATCAAGAAACAATGATTTGTGCTGCTTGGTTGTCTCTGACCAGACAGGTCAGTCATTCTAATAGATGTAAGCTAAGTTGCCGCACACTTTTACCACTATCAACAACAATCAGTGAACATGTCTGTTATCAGTTTGCGGGTTTGTTTTTAGCTTCTACACTAGCGATCATTTACATGTAACTACGGTAAAAGTTATAACCGCTGATAAATTTATAAATCAGGAGTTTTGTAGCTGACGACCCTTATGAAAAACCACTGTTTTTAGTGTTGTAGCAGGGCCGTACTAGCAAGGAACACCGCAACAAGCCGAAGGTGTGACCGGGGTATGCTCCCCCGGGAAATTTTGAAAATTAGTTTCTCTGAAACGTCTTTCCTGGATTTCATTTGAAATAATATCAGTGTTTAAAACTAGTAAAACATTTCCCGTTTTTCTTAGACTTTGGGCAATTTGCTGAATTTGATGCATTTGTTGGGGAAAAAACTGGGGGAGGGGCACGGACCCCCGGCCCCTCCCCTTGCTACGGCCCTTTGTAGACACTGCTTTAGCATGTGAGCGGACGGGGCCCTCTCCTTTTGATCACTAGGAATACTTTAATCAGATACATGCGAAAGTATTACGTTTTGTCAACGTTTTTGCCAGTGAAATGTTAATGTTGGGGTAAAAGTGCATATTGCTCTAAATTTCTTGAATTATCTTTTTTCTCTTAAAATTCCCGCAATATTCTAAAATTATTTTAGATGTCTATTTAAACTTCCCGAAAAAATTCCGAAATTATGTAGCAAAGGGGCGTCGACAATAAAAAAATTTAAATAACGTCCAATAGACATTAAGGGGGGACAGGGGTTTAAGCTGTGGTCGTTATGGCAAGAATTTTTTAGCATTAAACAAACTTATGCCTAATTTCAAAAGTAAACATTTATGGAACACAAAGCTCCAGCTCAATTGTGACAATCACGATTGAGACACAACTGCTGTCACATTCAAATCTGCTTTTCTTTGTACAATGCCACACCAGGAATGGGACATGTTGTATTTATTTTCAAGGTAATTTTGCAACTGTGCGATATTGTTTACTTTAATACTGACAGTAGCTTGACAAAGTATGGAATGGACGTTATGGGGGAGGGGGTTTCATGGTAACGACCATTGGACGATATTTAATTTTTTTTTTGATTTGTCGATGCCCTCTAAGTCTAAGCCTAGTGACCAGCATTGTTCCTGCACTTCAAGAACTCAAGTTAGGACAGTTTTTAAAAAGTAATATTATCTGTTAAATTTATTATGTTACTCCTTTTTCCCTTAATTTCAGTAGTAAAAAAATAAATAGAATTACATTTTGCGACTTTCCTCGACAGATTAGGTTTTGACCCTAAACTGGTCCTGTCATTTCCACTGCTGTGACAGCTATAGCCCTGTCAGTTGTAGTGAACTTGTACTGCTATCACAGCCCTGTCAGTTGTACTGCTATCACAGCCCTGTCAGTTGCACTGCTATCACAGCCCTGTCAGTTGTACTGCTATCACAACCCTGTCAGTTGTACTGCTATCACAGCCCTGTCAGTTGTACTGCTATCACAGCCCTGTCAATTGTACTGCTATCACAGCCCTGTCAGTTGTACTGCTGTCACAGCCCTGTCAGTTGCACTGCTATCACA
>JAOBYE010169552.1:0-18074 GCA_025403585.1 Parazoanthus swiftii
CTCTCCCATGTGCTTAATGGCGGAATAGTTTATTCGCATAGTTCTCGTTCATTTTGTGTTTAGAGACAACACAACACTCCCCTCCCTAACAGCCCCAATCAAGTACAACAAAAGTTTGTTTCCTGATAATTTGGATAAATTTAATGACTATTGCTGAGGAACAAAACCAAACTTTAGAAACATTGCTTCATTCTCACCCATTGTTCAATCATCACTCAAACTATCCCCGTGACTAACAACCGTGCAGTCAAAATGAACTCATGACAAGTTAAACTAGCAGTATAAAGAAGATCCTGGATGGCGATTTGATCAATCAAAGTGTCTCAATGCTCAAGTTTAGATGTTAAAACGTATTTGTGTTGCTTTGGTAAGGGGAAGAATCAACAAAATTTTAGTTTTCAATGGGACATTTAATTAAAACAACAACTGCTGAAAGGAATCAAAATACCATAAAGCAAGCATGAGGTGCGAGATTCTTAATGTCCAGCCTGCAAGCATGAGAAATGCCTCTGAGGCATGTTTCTCACGCCCAAGGCGTGAGACTTGACAGCTATGCTTCACCCACCTCACCCTGAAAACTCCAATTTGAGCCCATATACACACCCATTCAAAAAATTTGGCTCTTGGTTGTTGTTTCTCATATTTTTCAAATCTGTTTGCAGTTCTTTAATTATAACCAATAAGAAATACAAGCAATTTTTCCCTAAGCTTGTTCTAAATCAATTTTTATTAATAGGAAGGTACTTCAAACTGGCAACTAACAATTTAAAAAATCCAAATAAGGAAGGCATTTTAAAAAATACCTATTTTGAGTCTATTTTGGTTGACCTTTTTTTTCAATCTGTTCTGGACTGGTGGACCAACAGTTTTTTAAGGAATATTAACTGAGATTGCCTCAGCTGTCAGTCATTGAAAATTTGAACAAACCGGTCAAACTCAGACAAACTGTTCAACTTATGCTTGAACAGAATATTAAAACTGATGCAGAAAATTGTAATGATAGCTACCAACCTTGACACATTGCTCTCCCAAATCCTTACTTGTTCTTGATGTTAGATCAACTAACACAAGTCTGTTACACAGAGCCTTGATAGCGCCATCCACAGCCACAATTCTCCTGGTGCATTCCGCTGAGACATCCAGATAGTAAGTTATGGCTCTTGCAGTCACTTCCAGGACATTCTCAGGGGCACATTCATCTAGGAATATTCTACACAGTGCTGGCAGAAACGTTCTCGGTGGACAACTGTGGAAATAAACTATATTGAACCAAGGTTCTGCTGAACTTGGCCATGGGCCAAAAAAACTTAGCCAGACCAGGATAGCTAACTAAAAAGTACTGCACAAAATTGTGAATTCAAGTTTTCATTAAGGACTTGTTTAGCCTTCATTTTTTTATGTTTGGTTTATAAGTTTTTATTTGAAATTTAAAGTTTTATTAGTTTTTGCTTACAATCAGAATTTTTTGTCCTAAATGTCATCATTTTTTGTGGACAGTTAATTCACACCTCAATGTTTAACCTGTTCTTTGTTTTTACTTCAGTTTGATTCTCAATTCTTTGAACACTCGCAAGACCTTGTAGTCAAAATATTTTCAATTACCAGCCACTCAAAATACATTTTTTTAAAATCGTTTGAAGCACAAATATATTTCCAAAACATAAAACATGCTTCTGATACTCAGTTCTGTGAACCGCAGTTGAGTTTGTTTACACAACCCACAAGTTCAAACACAAACTATTACTACCTAGATACAGGATACTCCAAATTTGTCTCGTTATCAGACACTATTCTTTGCCATCTAATCTCCTCTTCTTCTCCATTTCACAACCTCTTGCTGAATAATTATTTGAATTTTCTAAAATACCTGTTCTTCAGCTATGCTTTTATATCATAATAACTGATAATCCTTTATCTATTAAATAAGTAATATTTAAAATAAGCGAAGTTCGTGACAAGTCGACGTGACACCACAAACCGCTTCAGCAAGCACATACATGGCAATCTTTTTCATAAAAAAACGTCAACTCTATTATGTAACTGTATTACTACATAAAAAGTAAGTATAGTGGTGGAAGTTAAATTCTTTAATCAAATTTTGAAAATTAAATCCCTTGTGTTTCGTAAACGCCTGACGAATGATTTTTGGAGTTGTATTTATTCCTAGCAGATCGACTGCTTTAATGAACTACGCAAACCTCAAAACGGAACTTAGCTACTTCTACAAATGTTGTTAAAACGTCGACTTTTTATATGCTTTATAGGTCAAACACAGGCAATACATTTTCATTTCGTTGCGTCAACCATAATTAGGAAACGATCGCCCTGGATTTACATGTAAGTGTCTTACCTTTCAAAACATCTGTCCACATTATCTGACATCAGAAGCAACATACACAACTGTTCCAGTGCGATTAACTGCATATCTCTCTCGTCTCCTTGTCCCATACTCAGCCATTCCAGTAAAGTATCGGGGTCAACATCAACCATCTTGTGTGAATGAGTGAAAAACCTGAGAAACCAGTCACTGACGAAAACACCACTGACAGAAGTAAAAAGTCACTTTGTCTTTGAGTTTGTTTTTTTATATCTCTCCTGATTTGAACTCTTGTTGTTCAAAAGCGCTCCTTGTGGTCAAAAACTCATTGGTAGGAAGGCTGGCTGCCAAAAGAACGAGTTTCAGGATATTTTCTCTAGTCGAGTGTTTTCTTTGGCCTTGCTTCGCATGAAATCAGTCCGCGTGCTAAATCAGTACTTGATTCACAAGGAAAGTTATGTCTCTTGTCACAAGCGAACCATGGTCGTCAACTGTCAAGCATTTAGTTATATTCCATCAGGAAGAACAACAATAACTAGCAGTTGCACTACAATAAATAAAATTAAAGCATTTCTTCCCAAAAACGCAACAAATCGTCCACAAATTCTTTCTCTTTCTTCTTTCCGGTCAGTGTTGTGTCAAAGCTGACCTCGGTTTCACATTCTAGTCCCAGTTCCCAACGGCAGAGGATGAAAAAGAAAGACTGGCACTACTCGCCTTCTTCCACCAACGTTCAAACACATTTGGCGCGCATTTCTCGTTTCTTTCCTTTCTCAACTCCTTCCAACTTTTCCTGTTTCTTTGCGTTCTTTCGTGCATAGTTTGGCACATTTAAGAGCTTTTCTTCCCCTGATTCATTTCTTGAGTATAACTGCTGTTGGAGAAGTGAGATATTTCTTTTTGATCAACAAATCGAACGATACTCTCTTTCAGTCTTTGTAATTGATTTTCGCTCTTGCTGGTATATTTCGGGAAAAACCAGTGCTGTTTGGAGGAAAGACGACTGCACAGGAACAAGATCAACGATAAGCTCTAGACTATAACCGAAGTCAAAAGACCGCAGAAACCTGGTAAAATGGAGTCATTTATTACACCACCAACTTCCCCTGACACGAGCCGCCTCGTGACCAAACGCCGTTGCCCATTTGGCGAGTCGCCGCAACAACGCAAAGTAGCAGCAACGGATGAAGCCCGAGATATGTACACTTCACAAAGCCAAGCTCATGTGGAAGAGCCACAAATAAGCCCAGGTTAGTTGATCAGCAATCACAGTCACCTATAGAGTCCTGTCACGAATTCACTATATATCACGAAATAATTTAAAATTCAAATTATCTTGTGGTCAAAAACTCATTGGTAGGATCAAGGATGGCTGGCTGCTAAGAGAACGAGCTTTAGGATATTTTCTCTAGTTGAGTATTTTCTTTGGCCTTGCTTCGCATGAAATCAGTCCGCGTGCTAAATCCAGTACTTGATTCACAAGGAAAGTTATGTCTCTTGTCACAAGCGAGCCATGGTCGTCAACTGTCCAGTATTTAGTTATATTCCATCAGGAAGAACAATACTAACTAGCAGTTTTACTACAATAAAGTTTAATATTGCCTTCATGTTGGAAGATGTTTCATTTTAGTCTCGATTTATACAGCAATATTTCACTAAAATTAAGAATTTGGGCATGAAATACCAGTAATCACGATTTCAAGAAAACCCCATTCAACCCCCACCCCACCTCAATCATTTTAATACTTTTGGTAATATTATTGCTCACAAAAGGTGAAATAAAACAGGGCACTCTATGTCCACAGATCAGGTCCTTCGAAAATTTGTAGACAATTTCATTTTCATATATTGACACTAATATCATACAATATTTTTATGATACAGGTTACACTTTCCAACTGCTGATGAATAGTCAAAAGCGCCAGCAGAGAACACCTGGTCATTGTCAATATCTACAGTCTCCCTTGTCCACGACTACAAGCTTTGAAAACTGTTGGGTCTGCCAGAAGGCTAGTGAGACAATGCCGTGTGCATTCTGCGAACACAGTGCATGTGAAATGTGTGTGCGACAGTGTGACAAATGTCTGGGAGTCTTCTGCGGGTTCTGTTCAACTATCAACTATGATCGCCGTGATGATCGACCTCTCTGTTTGACCTGTAATGCAGAAGAGTTGAGAAGAAGTAGAGGAACACAGTCAGCTCCAGCAGGCCTTGGGCAGTGGAACCACAAAAGTTCAGGACTCTCTCAAGTTATGGCTTAACTCTTGTGAAATGTGATCCTATTCAGACTGGGCTGCTGCAGAGTTTTTCTGACAGGGGGGAGTGTCCGCGGCTGAAAAATGCATTAGTGTTAGTGCTGTCCATACCAAAATTGATTTGTTTTAATAATTATTTGATTTAATGCAAATACTTTGGTTCTTACTTAAGTCAACTTATGACATCTTTCAAAAATCCACCATCTTGGGTTTTTTTGGCTGCCATCTTGGTGGTCATCTTATATTTTTTCATGATAAATTATCAGAAAAAGGCTTTTGTTTGACCCAAAATTTATGGAAACCTTTAGTTAGTAGAAACTACTGTTTTCATATGGTGCAGGCACTTTCAACCCCTCCCCCCTCCCCATCAGTCTGAATAGAGTTAAAGTCTGTCAAAGTGAAAGATTCTTTCGAAAATCAAATTATTCTGTTCAGACTGATTTATTAAGGCAGCTGGGACTCTTCAGACGCCATAATTGAAAGAAAGCTGTAGATAGGTCTATTTTATCCTCAGAAACCCAGGGCGTCGAGAAGGGAAGACAAACAAAGAAGAACAGAGGAAGGGAAGGGCGAAGAGTGGAGACTGGGGAGAATAAAGGGAGAGGGGAGGGGACATCCCCTTCATTTTTCCTCTTCCCCTGCTGTCCCTCCCCTCCCCCGTGTCCACGTTTTTGCTCTTGCGACGCCCTAGGTTTCTGAGGACGGGTCTATGTGTTGTTCTGAACTTACAACTCTCAAGGGTAACTCCAATTTACCCTTGATATGCAAACAAAATGGAGGAAATACTACACCTTCTTGACCCCTTCCTTTCTGCAGAGGCCAGTTTTTCAGCTTTTAATTCTCTTTAAAATACCAATACAAAACAGGTTAATTTGTCGTGAGAAGTAAGGATCTGATCATACACAGCAAACTCTCGAAAATAAACTTTATATTACTCCCAACTTGTTTAAAAAGTATGAAGAAAGATCAAAAGAACTTGGCAGCAGATCATCTGCCCTGTTTGGGGCTGAAAGGGTTAAATTAACTTTCAATCAGCTATGTTTAGACATGCAACAAAGAAAAAAGTGTTCTTTTTCTTATTTTTACTTATTCAAGAAAACCTGATTGCTATTAGGGTCAAGTCTACACTTGAGAGTTGTATACTGTGTGTTCATTAACCCTTTCAGCTTCATCCAGTTGATCAGTGCTTTCTGCATTGAATTCTCTTTATATTATCCACACAAAATAAGTTGTTTGGTATTGAGAATAAAGCAATTGATCATACAAAGCAGTTTATCAAAGGTGAAAAACAACTTTTCCAACCTGTTTACAAGGAAACCATAGAGACAGATCAAGTTATTATTTGGTACTTCACAATTCTGATAGCGCACAGGCAGTTTGAAATGTATATATTTAATTGAGATGTTTATTTTTTATATATTTCAAAACAGATTTTGTTAGCAAACTTGACATAAACTTTGTTGTCACCATTTCTATATGTGTAAATATATATGAATTTACAGACCTAGATTTTAGAGCAAAGTAGTTAAAAACAATTTGTTTTCTTCAGAAAGGAGGACTGAATTAGCAAATCCAGTATGTCTGTAAATGTGCAATTTAATTACCTCAAAGTTGCTCATTTTTCAAGTGTACAAAATAATACAATTTGCATAAAGTTTATACTACTGTTTGAGGTTTTGTTTCAGATCAGTTTTTAGTGAAACGCTGTTTATGTAGTAATAATTCACAAAATATATTGCCAAAAAGTCTTTTTCATGGCATTTTGAAAGTAAAAATTTCTCAAGAAAACACAAGCAAAAGTTTGCCAGTGAGAAATCTTCTGCTAGCAAAAGAACAACTAATGTTAGAAAATCCACTTGGAGCCCAATTAATAAAGTTTGTCATCATTATTAATACAAGGTATTAACACCTTTTAGCAACCATTACTGATTATTTTGCCTGTATTAAACTAGTTATTTCAAACCCCAATTGATAGTTAATTGAAGAAAAGATACCATATCTATTCTTTGCTGTAAGATAGTAGCATTTACACCCGTTATGCTGTAATATTATGTAAAAACATATAAAGGGGCAAGCAGAAAATATGATTGAGATTTGCACTGCTGGTGATGTTTTAACCGTTTGCCTCCCATCAACATCTATCTTCTCATAACAGCATCAATATAAAAGAAATTGATCAAGGTGTTGAGAATATGAATCCCAAACTACCTCGTATAAAGTAACAAGTTCTCCCTATTTATCAATGGATAAGATCAATGCGATGAGGACCGATTGGAATGTGACGATTGCCTCGTTTTCACGCCGAGCCGTAAAAGGGAAGTTATGCAGCATTTCTTTGCACGATAATTTCGAATTTATTGAGTGTCGTTTAAACTTGTAAGTTAGAATAAAGAGGCCAGAGATACAGATTTGGCTTCGCAATTTTTAAAACATATTTCAGTGTGCTCAGTTGTCCCCTGTAGGGCCCTAGCCAGTATGAGGCGAACCGAGGTACTTGGCTTGGTAAAAATTTTGACAATGATTTTCTCTAAATTTTATTTTAAGAAATTAATCAACATTTCACCATCCTGCAGCTAGTGCTTACTCTCCCGGTTAAAAGTTGCTGGTGTAAAAGGAGTTTAAGCTCTCAGTTCGGCGGTTGAAGCCGTGCTCTAATAAGCTGAATGATCGCGCGCTGGGCTATGTGTGCATTAGCATTCTCGGCCCTAAACGGCTTGAGATCCTACAGCCCTTGGATGCTGGTGGTAGTAGAAGGAACTCTCTGGCATTTAACTGGCAATGTTAAGACTCAGAAATAACACCCTCGGCTTTGAATACGAGATCAGTTCATTTGGGAGGTTACTGGTTACTGATCTGTATCCTGAACTACATTCAAAACTGAGTTTCTAAGGTAGAAAAATTGTTTTGTACAGCTAGAATATATGATAGTCTGTAAAATTTTGGAGCATTTCAAGCGAATTCAAAAATTGGGGGAGCATGCCCCAGACCCCCCCCCCCTAGTCCAGATTTCGCTTGCGCCTACGACGCCTGCGCAAAGACAGCTTGCTCAGCCAAATGATATTGCCTCGGTGAACATTTTCTCCTGGCTATCGGATAGCCCATTTCCGAATTACGCTCCACTGCTCACAAACAAAACCTTGAAGTCTAGGCAAGGCGCTCACTTTTCATGTATTTGTTGTATTTTTTAGCACTTGGCCTCGACTTCAAGGTTTTGTTTGTGAGCAGTGGAGCGTAATTCGGAAATTGCCTTTTGCCCTGTACGGATTAAAACGTTTTAGTTCAATTGTTACTTTTGACCTTCATATGCATAGTTGGCAACTCGCAGCACTCCCATTATCATTGATTGAACTTACTCTTTCCTGTGGCTCCCAGGGTAAGCCTATATTAGAGGGCAGAAAAAATTGTTTCAGCAAAAATACCCGCACGTGCGTGTTTATTTTGTTGGCACCCAGAAATCTGGGTGCCACGTGACCAGTTCTGACCAGGGCCTTCCCCTCAGGGACGAGCCTGGGCACAAGGTTGCAAAATAACTGCTTGTTTTGCCATGAATTGCAATACCCGCAATGTAAGACAAAATGTTTTTATAGTGCGGAATAGCTCACAGTTTTCTCGGAGGTGAGTGCTGTTGATAGCCCGCACGTTGAAGATTTCAGATCCTTCCGTTTTGTCAATCATATCTACCTGTCATTTCCAGTTTTTTCACTTGCTTCTTTCGTGTCTAATTCCAAAAATAGCACAAACGTCTTTTTGTTAAATGGCCCAATAATTTCGTCCCTTAATTTTCTATTTCTTGGTGAATTTGAAAATTAGTCAAAGTACTATCAGTAGGCAAAAGACTGGTAACATAAGTTTCAAGCGAAGTTGAAAAGCTGTGTTTACCAATATGGGTCAAATATAGAATGGTTTCTGCCGCACTGGAAAAATATAAATTTAACAAGTGACTTGGTTCACTGAAATCAAGAGTTTCGCCTATTTTTTCAGTTGCGGGTTTCTAGTCCTGTTGACTTTTCTTATTATTTGAATTTTTTTAAAAGCAGAAACAGATTATTCCGCTTGGGTTCGTTGGGCTATTCCAGTTTATTTGGTAGGTCGAAATAATTATAAATACAGGTCTTCAAAAGATTGTTTTTCAAGTGGAATTTTAACAGGGTTACCATCACTTGAACCAAAACCGCAACAATAATAATTGTGATTTTTAAGATAATCATATCTCACAATTCAAAAATAGTAACAAACAAACGCGTTATAATGCCGAGCAAATAGCTATAAATGACATGATTCTCATAGCGTACTTAGAGTCTTATTGTAACACTTGTGTATATTCCCCGCATTTTCAACACAATCAGCGAACTCTTGTTTTCCTGGAGTTTTGGTAAGTTTTTTTCATAAAATGAATTGTAATATATCAGTATTTGGGAATAAGTTATTGTCGGTATCAGCTATTGCTTTTGTTTAGCAAAATATTGCTGTATGTAGAATGTATTTATTGATTCCATTCACGTAAGTTAGCAACAATTTGTGAAGGTATTATGTTTATGTCGGCATTGCTATCTCGGATAAATTTGGCTTAATAATGTATTTAACTCGGTAAGTTTTAAGTCCTTTACAAATTGTCCCGAAGTTTTACACTTGATTTATGCTGGAGTTCAAAAGCTGATTCTTAAAACAGTTGTGAGTTGATGCCATTAAAAAGTTATGATTTGGCCTAAAACAGGTATGTCGGTGGTCTCAGTATAACCTTCATAGAAAAATCTAAGCATATTTGCCTTAGCAATCTTAAGAGTTACGATCCAGTTATAAAGTTGTCAAGCGACCGCACTTTGCAGTTCTGCAAAGAGGAATGGAGTTTAACATATTAATAAATACGAACAATTATATAACTATTGTTTTAAAGACAGCTGATTGAGCGTGACGTCTGTACACAATAAACAATAACCCGGTCAGGTGAGGAGAGAATCGTGATCAAGTACATGCACTAAGTTATTGTTTGTCTTGTGATTAATGATGTTTGTTTCTTCTCTAGTTATTAAAGTTGTGATAAATACAGTCCCATTACATCATGGAAACATGAGTGATGACTGACATGACAAATGTCGCACTCTCAGAAAGTTTGGGAATACAGTTTTTTGCTTACTTTATTTTACCTGTGAAGTTTTAAAAATTCATTTGTCAGAAAAAAATATAAACTCACGCGGAAAAGCTATTTGATTTCCCGCAACTTTTTCGCTAAAACATAATTTTTTGGTGTCGCTACCTTTGGATAATGCTACCTCTTCGGTGATTGAATAAACAGAAATGTTAAGTTTTAATCACAGAAAACTTTTCGCGTACAAGGAACAGTAGAAAATTAAGCAATACATGTATTGAGCAAATTTTAGATGATCCGCTAAGACTGTCTGAAAGTATGGCTGAATCAAAAGTTACTGGTCCTTGAGTTTTGCCCTGGGTGTTTGTCGCTGAAATCGAACATGTGCTCAATATAAAACCATAATGATAACTTTAAAGGGAAACAAATTGAAATGCTTTGTCCCTCAGAAAATATATATATTTTTTCACAAATGCCAAAGTTTCAATCGGTATAATTTTAAAATTTGCATAAAATTTCGGTCTTGTGAACCTTTCTATAAATAAGGCTTACATGATACTTCTGATTCGCTCATTACAATATCAGCCATGACGTCATATTTCGACATGACATATATCGAAGCGTCACTAAACTGCATAGAAAGATGACCATTGCCGTTCTCGTAAAAGAGTGTGCAAGCCATAACCTTGACATTGAGTTGCCAAATTGGAACATGACCGCTCATCTCTAATTTATTTATATTTTTTCTTTTTCATTTGGCTATTTGCACTGCATCTACTTGTGGACTGTTAAATGCGTAACCTACCTAAAATGAGTTTGTCACGGCAATTGCGGAAAATGTTCCCGCACCACAAAAGTTTTACAAACACATTTTAAAAATTTCACCACCATCCTAAGGGATAGCTTAAAGGTCTGCTTTTTGTTTTAAGAAATGATACCAGCTAGAAAACAGTCGGCAGGTCATTTCGTTTCGAATGAGTGTTTAAAGTTTGAGAAAAGTGTAAATTTCCAAATGTAATCTTAGTCATCAACATGTGCAAATGTCACTGAATGTGATATGTAAGACGTTTCGCAGGTATAAACACCGAACTCTTACGTTTCACACAACAACGAAAGCTTGTATTTTGTTTTAAAATAAATCACCCGTTGTACAATAGTAATAATAATAATAATAATTAATTAATAGTAGTAGTAGTAGTGATTGTAGTAGTACATGCAGTAGTAGTAGTAATAATAGTAGCAGTAGTAGTAGTAGTAGTAGTAGTAGTAATAGTAGTAGTAGTAGTAGTAGTAGTAATAGTAGTAGTAGTAGTAGTAGTAGTAGAAGTAGTAGTAGTAGAGGTAGTAGTAGTAGTAGTAGTAGTAGTAGTAGTAGTAGTAGTAGTAGTAGTAGTAGTAGTAATAGTAAAACATAATATATTTTCGACACCCATAATGCAGTATTTTCAACTGATGAACTTGTTGCCCTCCAATATGAAAATACACTAAAACTCAAAACCTATAAATACACTTGTAATAAACTTGAAAATACAACAAAGGACAATACCATGCCACACCACACATACCAAACATTTTTATTTAGGCGGAAAGATGAATCTCGAAAGGAAGTGAGGAGCTAAGTCCTATCTTGTGTATCCCTAAAATATAGGTAAACAAAACACCTACACTCTATAAAAAAACATAACACAAGGATAAGGAAAGTTAATTACAATAGAATATAAAATTATATTTCCAGGTAAGCTTTCAGTGTATTTTTAAAATATGTCAGGCTTGTAGTTTCGGCGATTTCTGCTGACAGATTGTGCCGTAGTGGTACAAGTCGATATGAGAACGAGTGTTTGAAGAAGTTAATTTTCGCAGGTTTCATCCGGAAAAATGGCCGTATGCTGATCTTTTTGCCTTGTTGAAAATGACTAAATTCTAAATTCAGTACTAGACTATTTTTATCAGTACTAAACTAGGTTTATTAAATCGAAAATAAGAAGCTGAAAGTATGATTTAGTTACCCTGCGGGCACAGGTCTCTGGTCGCAGAGTGGCATGCATTTAGCCTAAAACGATCTACACTAAGTACTAGTTAAAATATACTCTTAATAATTCTAAAATGTTCCTCACGGTACTAGCCTTCGGGATAGGTCACAATGATAAACATACTACCTGACATTTTGTCATAACTGAAAGAAACGTCAGTGGAAAGAAAGCAATGAAGAATCAACATACAGATTAAGGTTTGATTTTCTCTCCTTGCTTTCTTTAGTTTGATCCCTAAAGTTTATTTTAGATTCACTTCGCTTTCAGACTTTTCTTTGCTTTGCCGCTCGGACAGATCTATAGAGTAAACACAATCATTTCAAACCAATCGACAATGATACGAACTGCTTTTCAGTTTCACATTTTCTGTCAGTTGGTTGTAAAATTATTGATGACTTCTTCACCGGACCAATGATGAACGACTGAACTTGTCAGGTCTAACAGTTCCAAAGACTAGTTTCCATATATAGTCGTCTCGGGTCGTTTTGGGTCATCCGGATAGAAGTCAGTTCTATCGGAGACTGAACCAGTCGTTCGCAGTAATTTGTGGTCGTCTCGCCCTTCTGAAACGACCCGAAACGACTATACGGAAAACTTGTGGTCCTCGATACTTTAAAAAATTGTTTAAGGTATTCTTTAAAAAAAGAAAACTAGCCACATTTGCAGAATGAATGTTAACTAGACAATACTTTAGAGATAAAAGAGACTAACAAATATGCTAAAAATATAGATCACAAATCAGTTACAGGTTTGTATAAATCGGAGAAAATGATTTAAAGCGTGCAGACTTAAAAGCTTTAGTATTCTGTGTCTCGTTTAAATTAACTCTTAAATGTTTGGGCCTCAGTTGGAGAAACACCAATTGACGTTTTTTTCTGGGTCGCCATCTTGGCTAATGGTTGTTAGGCAAACCCAGAAACAGATTCATATGCCCAAAAGCAGCTTGAGCTTCCCTAATACAGACTCGTTTGCGCAAATACAGACCAATTTGCGCAGATACAAACCATTTTGACCAAATGCATACCAATTTGCCCAAATAGTGTGTTGCCAAATACAGACTAATTGGCCCAAATAGGGACTCATTTGCTACAAAAATCGGCCTCGACCTCTTGGGTTTGCCGAAATTTTTTTAATTTTGGCAAAATTTCGGCAGTGTAATTATTTGTTTAAAAAATATAAAAAAATATTCACGATAAATGTAAAAGAAAAATTTAAACAAACTTTGTAAAATAATCACGTTTTTTATTCGGATATTTACTTGCAGTTGCATAATTAGTTTTGCGTAGTAAAAGGTGATGCATAACGCCATTCAGTTACAACACTGCTAAGTTTTGATTTAATTGGTGCACTACTTAAATTTTGTCGCGGTTGACAGGAAAAATTCGCCTACCTTCAGTTTTGCGCTGTTAATGTGAGTATATTAAACTGACTTTTCCAATCGAGTTTCTCTACTGCTAGTGCTAGCTATAGTCCTGGTCGGTATTTCGAGCGAGTTCAGTTTCTTAAGGGTAAATGGGAAAACTTCACCATTTTAAAAGTGCTTGAAACTACAGAACTTGTTTGATTTACCGCGAAAACCGGCAGAAAAAGTTCCAGAAGAAGTATGCGGACTGATAATGCGAAGCGTTGTTAAGGCAACCCCAAATAAGGAATTTTTTTACACCCTTGGCCTTGTCTCCCCACAAAATGTTATCAGTACTACCAAAAACAAAAAACAAAATCTCAAATTGCTTGTTCACACATTGCAGGGAAATAGATCCGCATAAATATTTGATGTTTTCCATTTCTCAGCGAAGTAGATAAGACGTCTGCTTTTGAGGCTGCATCATGTTCACGCGGGCGACTTCCGCACGTGTCCGCGTGACGTCAATCCTTTGTTACGCTCACATAGATCCACGCAGCGTTACCCTACATAACTAAAGTATTACAAGTTTGGAGCAAAAATAGATCTGTTTGATGTAAAAGCTTAAATACTCGTCCGTTTTCGAAGTTTTTAATAACCTGTTCCAATCAGTCGGCGGCCAAACTTAAGAACGGCTCGTCCATCTCATCCAAACCAACTCCGTGGCACTAGGGATTTGAGGACAACCAACCGTTAACTCAGGTAAAAAAATTCAATGCTTAAATAGACTGCTAGTCTCAACTTTTAGTTCTGAAACTACAAGTATTACAAAAAAAAGATTATATCTACATTGGCTAACTAAAGACGTTTTTATTGAGACTTGAAGTGATTACATACATCCCTATCCTTTTCAAATCAAAGTCTCTACAAAACGAGTAGTTCTCAAATAGTAAGTCAGAAATATATCATACATGATAGTTATCACGACTGAGTGTCAAAGTTCCAATTAAACAAGAATGAGCGATTCAGTTATAATATACGAAAGTCGGTTCTTTTTTAAGCAGCTTGTTTATGTACACCCACGGTAAGTCGAATTTTCAAGACATTTCCTAAGATATTGATTGTTTAGAGGTGGGAAGTCAGTTTACATTTGTTTATGTCACTTGGGAGTCAGAAACATTAAACATAATTTTTATTAGGATAGTAGGATTATTAAAACACCGATTTTAAAAAACAAAAATTAACAATAGATATCAATCGTTAAGCACTTTCAATCGACTGAACCCACGGTCAGTCGATCTTTCTGGACGTTTTCCTAAAATAAATTCAGTTGTTTCCTTAATGACGGAAAGCTTAACTGTTATTTATGTCAATTGAAAACCGTTTTATTTATCTTCCTTTAGTTTAGTTTCAAGCTACGTGACTGGGTCCTTAGTTTATGAAGTTGTTTTGATACTTTGAACGTGTTGAACTTTGTTTTGGACTGTCGAAAATACGTGTTTCAAAAATTGTTTTGAGTATAGATTCCGGAAATTCTCCACTGAGCCAGCGCTCTTAATATAAAAATTCTAAATATCTCAACAACTTCTTTAAATATTTTAAAACTTCTATTGAATTTTGACTTTGAGACACAAAAATAGCTACACTCTTCTTTTTATAAGAAGTACGAGAACGTAGAAGTTCATAAAATGCCAAAACTTAAGAACATGTTTAAGAACGCGTGTCAGAGTGAGGACTAAGAAAATTTCTATAAAATCTTAACTGAAACGGGACAGATAACTGCTAATAAATGGGCTATTGAGAGCAGTGCATTTCACAATCGGTTTTGGTAAACAGGCGGCGTTAGCATACATAATTCTATATGAACTGAGTTAAATATTGGGAACAGTCTTGCATAATTCATAGCTTTCATTATTTAATTACAGATAGTTAAATATAGCTTTCGTTATTTAGTTCTACACAGATCTAAAACAAAACACTAAGAAACCAGGAAATGAACACTTTTGTACTTTTTCCCGTTTAAGTAGAAAAGAAGACAATCTTTTGTAAATTCCTCAACACCGTTGACGTTTTTAATCAATTTTTCCATTTGTCTATCATTTATGTCTAATTTTAAACAGTATATGTAATCAGTGGCGGGGAAAATTTTGCTAACCTGCGAGGAAAGGTCTTTCTTGTCCCACGAAAACCGTGGGACGTGAAATATATCTGCTCGCAGGATATAATCTTGCATTATAAATAAATTATTTTCTTAAAATAAAATATACCTCATTATCTTGAGTCATCAATAAACCGACATTTCGGGTTAATGGAGCATTGTAATTGTCTTCACTTTAAGCTTTATATAGCTTAAGTCTCTCAAGAACTTAAAGCAAAGATGTAGTCGAAGAACACATTCCTTTTATTATACGAACAAATTTATAAGAACACGTACCTGGATTTTGGCCAAAATTCGAGATCAAGCTAACAACTAACTGAGTCATTTTTAGGAAAATTCTTTCTTACAGATTTTTCAGACTGAACTACAGCGCAAAACACACATTTTTAAACAATTCACCATTTTACCAATACATGTATGTTTAAATTACGCAGACAAAAAGCTATAAATGCTGTTAGGAGTGATCCAGAACATTTATTTGTATTTAGAGAATAAATGTGTACGTTTTTTATTCGTGCGTTAAATATTCTAAGTCTTAATTATCTTCTGGATTAAGAACAGATTAAGAACATTTTACCCTGAAAACTGGTAAAAATTTAAGAACAACCGGCCTCTCAGTAAGAATTTACTGGTTCTTACAAAAATAAAGTGTAAATATTTGACTGTTCAGTCAAGTTCTTCAACTCCTACATCTTTAAGTACTCTTAAACGTGGAGTTTAAAAGGGATAAATTAAACTGATGTAAAGATAAAACGCGTTAAAATAACCAACAAAGCATAATCAGATATACCCATGAAACCATTCAAGATGTCGTACGGTTTAATAGATAATCTTTTTGTAATCGTCCTGATTTCGTTTTTGTTCTTTTGTTACCAATTAGAAACTTTGTTGCTTGTTTTTTCAGTATACCGATCATGCAAAACAATATTTATCACTAACTTTAATAATAACGACAGACTGCACTAAATATATGATATGTAAGTAAAATGTAAACCTGTTAAAATTATTGGAAGTTTTAAATCAATATTTTTGTTAGACCAATTCAATAGATACTAAACCGGTATCTGTCCGGCGTTAAGTTCTATTTTTTTATATTGAAGCATAGAAGGCTGATTTTCTAGGTTTAAAAAAACGATGTTTTTCCTCCATTGGCGAGTAAGCTTTAGCCTAATACACAGTGTTTTTCGCCTAAGCCGCTTCGTCAGAGCAAATTCTATTCTGCATGCATGCCGAAGGGCTAACACTCGAAACGCTAGTTTACAGCAAACCTTAAGTGGAAAATCATGCCGTATCAACCCTTGTTGATAAAACCACATACTAAAGCTATTAGTTCTCCTTCAAACCATTTAACTACTTAATCCTTGGTTTCTTTTGTCCTCTGCCGGTTCCATAATTTATACCCCCAGAATCCGATTGTTAATGGAACGGAGAGTAAATGCAGAGCGTAAAACTAACACTTGTATGTGTAAAGTACTCGGTTCTATAATTTATGGGTAAAGAAGAACTTCATACTCAATTCTCACTGCTGTACTATAAATAAACCATACAAAGTCATAAAAATCCCGCGGGTTAAACGTCGATCACAGCATGCGTAGAACTAAAGTCAATAATAAAGCACATGATAAGTTCGACGTTTATCCCAATTAAGAACGACTGGTTTAGTTTCGATCGACACAGTCGTTGTTATCGACTGGAGTTGTCGATTAGAACGGCATAAGATCGACTGTATTACGGTCGACTGAATAAAGTTCGACGTTGACTCAAAAATTTCGGTCGACCGAGCCTTAAATACCGCAAACTTTAAAGACATGCAGCACATTCCAGTTTTCCACTGATAATGCTATTTCCTCATAGAAACAATTCATATTTTGGTAATTACAAGGAAAAGGAAATCACACCTTCGGGCGTATTCTGATTTTAGAATTGTTATGACTCATGAGTGTAATTTACCGAGTAGACAGCCTCAACGGGTGACTGCATTTTGATAAACTCGAAGGAAACGGATGCAATAGAATTTTGTTGTTGCAGATACAGGTCATGCATGTTTGTACAGGCTCTGGGGGAATCACGTTTTATTTTACCAACACAACTTTGTCACAGTGAAACGGAGTGAAATATGAACTATCAATTTTAAAGCAACCTCGATCCTGGGGAAGTGGGAAGGTTGGAAAAGCGCTGGGATCGAGTTTGAGCTTTAAGGCTGTTTTGGCTAGATATAAGCAGAGCGATTTTGTATATTTTTAATAATTTAAATGGAATTGATAGGTTATCACAAACTCTATCATAAGTAATTTTAAACATGAATTTTATCCATACAAATATTCATGTTTCATACTTTTATATCTTACCATGTCTTATTATATATTTTTATAAGTTTTATTAATCAGTTTTGCATTTGCTTGATGCACGACCCCACAAGCTACCAGCTTTAAAGTATATAATTGTTTGGTATCGTATTGAGGAAAGTTTATTCATTATTCATCTTGGGTCTGTACGGAGCGCATGTGGAATTCTCAGGGCCGGTATTCGGTCGCGCAAACCGGTGCGATCGCATGCTCTAGCATTGAAAAGGAGCGATCTGACTGGTTGTCGCTCATTCTGGTCACAAAAAAGTTGAACTTGATTTAGCTTCTAGAACTGGCCGCGCGTTCGCCAACAAACACTGGCTTTCAGCTTGGATTTCGAGCTGCGTATGCCCAGATAGCCCATCCCTTGGTTCGCGGAAGTGGAAACCGGCCTTTACCCGTTTTCAGACCAAATTTTGTAAGCTTCCCTATCAAAATTATACTCAGTAGACCAATGACCAGCCAAAGCGTCCACAAAACAATACCTTTTGACGCCACATATAATGCTCCTATATATCTCTTGGCGGAGTGGGGGGGGGGG
>JAOBYE010169663.1:0-18073 GCA_025403585.1 Parazoanthus swiftii
GGGGGGGTTGCTAAGAACCAAGTAAGCACGATCCAGCACTCCGTCAACCGACTAGTTGTCAAGTCCGACGAGAGCAAATTCCAGTTGAACGATACCAAGAGCAAAGAGATGCGAATCTCCTTTGCTAAGAACAATGCTGACGTCGCTCCTATTATTATTAACGAGAAGGCAATTGAGGTGGTATCGAGCGTCAAGCTACTTGGTTTGATCATTTCCAACGATCTGAAATGGAACCGCCACGTGCCCGAAATCTCTCGGATGCTCTACTTTCTCAAGCAGTTGAAGAGGGAATTTGTAACTTTCTATGATGGCACATGCCTCCGTCCCAGTTGTCTGTCCAGTTTTTCATCAGTAACTCACTTCCCAACTGCCTGCCAGGTGAGCTGGTCCGCGTATGTCAAGTGAGTCCCAGTGCAACTTGTCGCATAGAGTTTCTGTACTTGTATTCTAACTGACTTATGAAATAATTCTGGCGGCACTACTACAGTAGTCCAAATGGGGCTGTATAAAGCATTGTTAATTTTTGTTGCTGTTATTGCAGAAACGAAGGGTCTCACTCGTCTAAGGGCACCTATTCCCGAACAAATTTTCTTGCTCAAGTCGTCAGTAGAGTTTGACCAAGAGATTCGATCATCAATAATCACGCCTAAAGACTTGGAGTGATCGACTCTCTTACTAGTTTTGCTCTCTATATCTATATCAATGTGGTATTTGGCCTTAGCACGAAGCCTCTGACGTGAGCCTATTATCATAAACTCGGTTTTTAGCGTGTTTGCTTTTGACCAGCAGTCAAGATTCTGGAGCTCAGAGTTCACAATGGGTTCAAGCAGGTTTTTGCCCGACACAGTAATACTGGTATTGTCTGCGAACATCTTTGCAGCGGAAGTACTGAGTCAATTTGGCAAGTAGCTTATATAAATTAAAAAGAGTAAGGGTCCAATTATACTTCCCTTGTTGGACCCCACAACTAATAGTCGCTGCTTCTGACAGACAACCGCTTACATTGCATTTTTGGTTTTGGTTGCTCAAGTACGAACAGAACCACTTCAAGGTATTGCGATCAACTCCATAGTTCGCAAGTTTTCTCAGCACAATTTGGTTGGCTATCGTGTTGGGGACCTTCTTGAGATCGATAAAGATAACTCCATTTATAAGGCCATTGTCAATGTCCATTGACCAATTATTCGAAGCTTCAAGAAGTGCTGTAAGGGTACTATGGAGTGATCGGAATCCTGATTGGCAATTTGTTAATAACTTGTTTTCATTGAGATAGTATGAATATACATGCCAGCGTAAGTCCTACAATATCAGCTGCCATCTTTAGTAATCGAAATGGTATCTTGTCTAAGCCCGTCCCTTTTTTTCATTTATCTGGCCAGTTTAGCAAACTGACGGGCTTCAATAAAACGGTGACCCACACGCTCAAAATGCATTAACTTTTACGGGTTATGTAGACAAGCGAGTTATCACTTATCCCAAGGTGCAAAACACCCGATTTCACCATTTTTTCTGGTGTATTTGCTAAACAAAGGTCAATCAGATTTCGTGAATCAGGGGTTTTCCTTGTTGGATCTGAGATCACCTGACTTAGCCAGTAGACATCTATCAAGTTTGTTAACATTGACGTGATATGAGTAGTGTTTGCTCGGAGTAAGTAAACATTCAGAACTCCGAGTAGATATAACTAAAGATTTCCGCAGGAGAGCGAGGGGCCTGTGTCAAGTCACTAACAATGAAGGCTTTGAACGCGATCCTAACAAACCTCAAATTGCCATCGTTAAATCCCAAAACAGCATCAAACTTCCAAATTTCCACTGCATTTCAGCCTCACTGGTTCAACTTAATAAAAACTTTGATCCGAATTATATTGTTCAAACTTTTTCTCTCAGTTTAAGGTCCACGTCCCATTCTTTGGCTCCGCCATACAACAACGAAACGATACGACATAAGCTTTTGTACAACAGATAACTCAATCATACTAGGACAAGGAATTCATAGAGATAGCGGAAACGTGTAAGGAAGCGTCGACAAATAAAAAAAAAACTAAATAACGTCCAATGGACGTTATGGGGGGAGGGGGTTTAGCCGTGGACGTTATGGCAACTTTTTTTAGTATTAAACAAACTTAAAGTAGCTTGACAAAGTATGGAATGGACGTTATCGGAGAAGGGGAGAAGGGGTTTCAGGATAACGTCCATTGGACGTTGTTTAAAATGTTTTTGATTTGTCGACGCCCCCTAAGACGGATTCCAAAAACTACAAGTAAATTTTTCAGTTGTGTTATCTCAGTTTTCGAGCTCAAACCTAAATCAATTTAGTTTTACACTAGATGAAGTTAAATTTCAATCGCCAGGATAGAGGAGGATATAAAATATTTTACATGACGATTGGTGCTTTTCTTATAATACAAGAGGAAAAAAAAATTCTTAATTTCGTGTCAGTTGAGTTGTTTTAAAATACACTTTCAAATCACCACTGGCAGATTGTTGCCGATAATTTATTAGCCGCTATTACCTCATTGCATCAAGGATTTGCCAAACGAAATCATACAAATCCTCTAATTTCTTTATCTGTCGTTCCATTTAAACGAAATCAATCTAGTTTTTAAGGAAATGAAGGAAATGAATTGGGGTAAATAGCAAAAATTCTTTCAACAGACTGTTCATTCGATCTCTGCCTACAAATTCTAGACACAAAGGAAATTAGCATAGTTGCCTACTTACCTACCCGTTAGATCTCAGGACCTCTCTGAAAATCACCTATGTGAGAGAGCATCCTGACTAAATATTATAAATAAATAAAATACTTTGTGTGTATGAGGGCTAGAAAATGTAATCTGTCGGCTAACAAATGGCTCACGCGAGTTTTGTTTTTGTGTATATTAAGCAACAACAACAAAAAGAACCCTTGTGTTTTCCACCTTCAATTTCCTTTTGAAATCATTTTAAGTGGATTGAAACATAGCCCGAAGAATGTAGTCAGAGGAAATTGAAGAAACCACAAAATAGAAATCTTAATGGTCTCAAAACAATGTAAACAAATTATGTTTGAAAACCACAATTTTTTTGAAATATTATAGCTTTTGAAATGCTCAAATCATTTATCTACACAGCTGATTCAACGCCATGAGGAGCTTTAAAACTCCTACCAGGGCCCTTTGGTACGTTCATAGTAATATTTAATAACAACAAAGATTTTTTTTAAAAAAAAGAAAGTTCTACATGGCAAAACGTTGAAGAACCCGAGTTTGGTTGTCCTTAATTTGTTTAACAAAATGTAAGTAAATTGAGGCTCAGTGGTTTTTAATAAGGTGTTCTTATTAAAAGAGCGCGTGTTAAAACTCCTGAACTAGCTCTTTCCGAGCCGGTAACTCACGTATCATGACATTTTACCGTACCGCAATGCGAATTTGTACTGTCCTCTCTCTGCCGTATCAGGATACTATGATAATGGTTCTTTATTATTTTCAGCCTGAAACAAAGGAAATCAACACGAAGCTCTGGGAAATATTTCATACAAACTCTATATTTTACCCCCCAGAGCCTCGTATTGATGTTGTTTGTTTCAGGCTGAGTTTTAAATTGGTCAAGTTTAATACTCTCAGCCTGAGGGCGGCAAGTTGCTGAGGCACGTTCTTCCGGCGATTTTAGCTGTTACAACTTGGCATGCCAGTTTTTTTTCCTCTCTACTACCGATACCTTTGTTTGTTATCCTAAATACTGGTATTTGAGATATCAGTCGACCGATAATTCTCACCTTACAGGCCCGTAGGCAGGGGGGGTGCGCGGGGTGCGCACGCACCCCCCACGGACCCAAAAAGGTCCGCATTTGGAGGTTTAAGAAGACGATGAAGAAGCTCGAATAGGTTTATCGTAACAATTGGTGTTAACGTAAATCGAAACGACTAAAAAAAACGGCCATAAGTGTGTTTGTCCCACAAATTTGGCTTTTAAGAGTCCAAGTTTACGAAATTTGCACCCCCCCCGACAAAATACCTGGCTACGGGCCTGCCTTAATAAATTGCGCCTCTCAGAGTCTTTCGCCGTCCATAAATATAGGTCAACTCGTGTTTTCCCCACGGTCCAAAAATAGGTAAACCTGACTTATTAAAAAGTCTGATGATAGTATCAACTTGAAATGGAAATTATCCTATATTCTTAAGCAATAGTTTATCTATATACATATGTATAGTTTATTGGGTACATGGAAATAAGTTGCTATTATAATTTTTTTCAATAAATTTAAATATGTGTTCTCTGAACTAAGAAAAAAACAAAACAAGGCTAAATAGAACATAGAAATAAGTTCCTATAGTTTTTTTCATTAATTTACAAATATGTGTTCTCTAAACTAGGAAGAAACAAAACAAGTCTAAATAGTACAAAAGTTGTCCGTATATTTTTCTATTGCAATATCTTTAAGCCGGCTCCGCTGTCGTCGATTTGTAGTTTGTTCTTCAGCTGCTGCATATGATTTCATTTTGTAAGAGATTTATAACTCTTTAATTCCAGCCTATCAGTATTTATGAGAACATTTGTATGTAGAACATTATTTGATAAGCTTGATTCGGTTCGACAAAATCTTGCAGGCATCCTTATCCCCAATGCGAGTGTTTAGTTCCGTGTACGAGCGTCTGATTGGGGTTACTATGAATTCTAAGTGACAACAACCTAAATGCTGCGCCTTTTCTCATTAATCAGTTAGGAATACTCCTGAGCCTTACAGATTTGAACAAAGAAAAAATAAGTTCCTCAGTGGACAGTTCGTATGCAAAGAATCAGCTAGAAACCTCCACGAATCTCATTTAGGAGTTTTAACTACATTAAATAATGTAAGCCAATTAACCCTTTTTCGCTTCACCAAGTTTTAATCGCTTCTGTTTTTTAGTCTTCTAGTTATGATTTCATGCAACGTAAACTTATCTTCGGTTTTGTTTTGTTCCTTCAGCCCCTACGCTTTTTCCTGAAACTCGTTCACTGAGTTTCGTCCATCACCCCTTCAGACCCCTCCCCACCCCTTCTGCGACCCCAGAAGGGCCAGTATATGGTTTACACGGAAACTCAGTAGGCCAAGAACCTCGGAACTTTTTAATAACTACTTAAAAACACATTTTTTTACAAAAGCATTTCCAACATGGATTTCATATGTATATAAACTAATTAACTATACTTAAATTTATTGAATTTACTTTGTCAGCTTATTTTGTGTTTTAGTTCGTTTTTCGTTTCCGATTTCATGTAGTCATGTACTTTTCATTTAGTTTTTTTTAGAATTTCACATATCTGTTAGGCGCATTTGAGCAACTCCTATGGAAAAAGCTCAACATAAACGCTAAAATTAATATTATATTAATATTAGTTTCAACTTGTTTTTAAGTCCGAAAATTGACGTGACGTAACGTTAAAGACAATAAAAAAAATGAGGCTCGCTTAAACTGCTAAGAACTCGCAAAGTTCATTAATAGTTAAAATGTATCACTTGTTAGAAATTCAGAAATATAATACTGTTTTATTTGAAAACCTAGCTTTGAAATTCTTTTTCTGCGGACGGTTTTGCTAAGCTTTAGAAGGGAGGGAAAACGCACTTATTCCCATGAGCATATTATTCATTTACTAAACAGTTAACGATTTTTGTGATGGTGATAGTTGCTCATGTTGCAACAAAAGACGTACCACACTATTTTTGGAAGTGGTTGTTGAACTGAACGCTCCTGTCAATTTAATCTTTAGTGACTGAAAGCTCATAAATAGTTTTGCCTCTTGAACGCCCGATAAAAGCACTCGGTTAAGCGACCCTCGGTTTTTGCTTCCTTTGACTGTATTAACTGCAAAATGGCTATGAGTTTTAGGTTCCTTGAACTGAACGAGGCAGTTAGGCTAATTTAAATAGAGACAAAAGAATATTAAAATAGCCGCCGTTTGTGAATAGAGTCTGTGAAACGCGGTTGTACTGTCGCAATTTGTAATAACGCCGCAATTTGTAATACCTATCGCAATTTGTAATAAAATTTGTCGCAATTTGTAAGTAACGTACCTGTCGCGATTTGTAATAACATCTTGTCGCAATTTGTAATAAAGTGAGCTGTCGCAATTTGTAATAGCCCCTTGTCGCAATTTGTTTTAAACTTTTCTAAACAAGTTTTTGTTCATGTTTGTTATCGCTTTCATGACTCTTAGAGTGTCAGTTTAGGCAGCAAGGGCTTGGCAGTTATGCTTTGTGTGCATAAACTCTATTTGAGGAATAACGACGTCACACGTGACTATCTTAATATTCTTAGTCAATAAAACGATAACAAACATGGGCAAAAACTTGTTTAGAAATGTTTGTTACAAAAATTGCGACAAGGGGTTATTACAAATTGCGACAAGGGGCTATTACAAATTGCAACAGCTCACTTTATTACAAATTGCGACAGGTATTACAAATTGCGACACGTATTACAAATTACGACAACCGTTATTACAAATTGCGACATTATTTTAAATTGCGACAGTACAGCGGTCAGTTCTCGTCTTGACTTTTTAAAGGACCAGTTTGCCGGGTTAGAAAATTTTAAGGATTTTTTTATGTTAATATTTTAAGACGTTTTTTCACGTTTGAAGTTCCTAAAAGGTTCTTTCAGGTTAAAAGTTACAAATACTGTGCTTGTGTAGCTGACAGATAGTCGGTTAGTTTCCAACTATAGTTTTGTATTTCCTTAAACGGGTTTGCTTTTCGCCGACAACATGATCGATTAGATCATATTAGTTTTTGGCATCTTCTCTACTTTTGATATAATGCAGTGAGATTTCTTTCTGATGTATCTAGAAATAATAGAAGAACATTTCTTACATCCCGGTTGGTATTCAGAGTGTAAATGATCAAAATAGTAAGACTGGTCATCAGGAAGTTTGGACCATCCATCGTCGTCTGGAACATATCCAAGCATGTTCCAACAATCGTCCAAAACTTCATTCTTCCATTCTGTCATACTCCGATTGTTTTGTTCAATGTTTCTGCTCGTGGTACTGATTTGTTTTGTAAGAATGGCAACCAAATGCTTGTCTTGTATCTCTTTATAGCGAGGATGTTGTTGCAGCTGCTGTAGGGAGAAATTCTCACCAATTGACTCGGTACATCTCTGTAGCATTTCACCAAGCTCAAACTCCTGGGCGACTAAAAGGGTCTCGATAGACGGAGTGCTCTTCTCCAAGAGAAACTTCTGGCATTCTCTCTTCAATACGTCAATGTTGTATTCTCGAGCAAGTTCCAGGAGATCTTGCGCATTAGGTATACCTGTCAGAGAATTTGCCGGGATAGTCGTCAGTGACTAAAAGGGGTTTATCACCAACATACCGATGTGTTAAAAAATATTTGAAACTCTAGGTCTGTATGAGAACAAAAAGAAACGAAGCAAATAACCATAGCGACTCACGGCGAGTACTGAAGCAGAATTTACTGAGATAGATTTTCCGGCGCTATCAGTCTGATTGTTTTTGCTTGTTCTTTTTCGTAAATCTGTTCGGCGCTCCTTAACTTACCGATTCATTGAAAAAATATTTCTTTTTATCAGTACTTCTTTCAGTCTTTCTTTCCATTTTACCGGCTCTACTCTAATCTTTCTACTTTATTTTCTTTTCCAGCGCGACGAGTCATACCCCAGTTGCCCTTGGCCACTATTAATTTATACTGTGTAGCTCCATTTAAGCATAGTTTAATCCGCAGGTGTGATCACTTGTAAGCCACTGAAGTTCTGTAGATCAACTTTTCAGTTTTGATGTAAGCAACCAGGGCTCTTGATTGGCTGAGTCCCAGCCACAAGTGATGCAAACTTTTGCTGTATTAATGGTTTGGCACCTCATGCTATGTCAATTTTTTATTTGTTCTTTTGTTTCTTCTTGCTAATTTCTTATTTCTATTTACTGTTACGGATGACGGACTTCTCTTTGTGTTTAAACGTTTGTGCATCGCTTTAATGAAAGCTTATGACGTACTGAAGATTGTCCAACAAGTATTTATTGCAATCAATTTGTAAGAATTTGTAGCTTTTTTGTGATATGAATTAATCTTAGTTTACTAGCCCGTCTTTACGCTCAAGTCTTGCTATGATTCCCCGAAAGTATAACTGTTCGTTAATTTCCTTAACCCTAGAAATTAAGCTTCCTTTGTTTTTTCGGACCTCAAATTTGTACCGTATGACCATATGCCAAAAGATTTTGCACATCTGAAAACATAGTTTGACATTAATAAGATGAGGTCATTGTAGTAAGTCATAAAAGGTAATAAATGTTGTCATCTTTTAAAATTTTTCAATTGTAAACTTGCGATTTGTTGTTTGCTTCTATCTAAATTGTAGTTCTAACCTTTAAAATGATGTTTTCTAATATTTCCAACAATAAACCTCAAAAATGTCTCCAAATTTCAAAAGTAAGAAATCCAAGATGGCGTACATTTTGAATTTTTGCGTGGCAACGACAACTAGTTAATGGCCAATGTTTGTTTGTTTGTATGGAAATTAATAAATGGATTGTGTACTATTTGCATGCCAAACAATAACCCCCCCCCCCCTACCCGACCTCGAGTACTGTATAGTGTCTGACAAGAAAGTTGACGCTTTCTGGGGTTATAGGCCACAATCAACAGTCACGATAACTTGTATATTTGAATTTGTTTACCTTTGATGTTAAACCACTCTTTTTGATAGAGACAACCAAGCATCATGAAGAACGGGAAAGCAGCTTTGGCTGGAAACGGTATTTCTGATTTGTTCTTTTCCAGAAAATCCTGGGAGAACATGGCTCTGAACACGGGTGAATATGTTGCTAGTATAACCTTGTTGACATGGAAACGGTAACCTTCCACCACCAGAACAACATCGGCAAGTGGATCCTGTCCTTCAATAAAGTCCTGACTTTTTGGGTTTTCCGCGCTTTCGCCGCCTCTTCGTGATTCTGCCATGGGCTACAGAATTACAATATATTTGTCTTAGTTGTTTGCACAGTGTTTTTGAATCTATAGAAAGGAAACAACTCGTAAGCGTTGTCGGCCTTTGATGATACTATCAAAACTTTAAATTATCTACAGATGATCAAACTCCAGGGAAAAAAGAAAGAGATGAGACACGTTTGGGTGGCAAACCTTAACTGACGAATCACAAAGTGTGTCCCTAGGGGGACTTGGCGAGTAAAAGCAATAGACGAAACATTAAAAAAAGTAGCTAATTAAAATCGAATAAACGTATATTAGCTGAATTCCAATCCAACGTGCACAGAGAAGTTGAATCAAGCTAGAGGAGTAAGGTACAATGTATCGAAATCCGGTTATTTTTATAGATATCAGATTTGAACGCGATGCAATTTGTTAAACACTTCGGGACGTTCTCACTCTTGGGAACCTGTCGTGCATCATGTATCGTGTAGCTCATCTGGAATGCTTGTTTGATTCGCTGTATTATAAGTGGGGAATAGAATCTTAAAATATCTTTACTACAGTTTTGCAAGATTACTATACTAAAAAGTGTTTAGTGTGACCTCAATCAATGTAAATGGTACACATAAAATGTATAAAAGTTCACCTTGTACTTGGACTTGGTCAGCGTGAGCCGATTCAAGCCGTCTCGAGTGTACTGCAGGTTAGGTGCCTTTTTAGGTGTGTTGTAGTTGTTGCGCGACATCTCTTGAAACTTTTAGCAAAAAAAATGACAAAATTAGAGTTATATTAATTTGACATGTCTGTTGGCAAAATAGGGGTGAATAGGAATAGAGAGGAGGGGAGGGAGTGGGGACTAAGCTCGGGCCCTCCCCGATTCCGGTGCCCACGTAACAAAAATGCTTGTAGATCTTTATCCCTTCAATACAAACTGTACTGTTATCCATAGGAGCCCTAGAATTTAAAAATTTACAATATATGTTTAAAAACTTGTTACAACCTATTTGCATCATTTACAACTGCAGGGTACATTTACAAATATATAATTATACTAAAACACAAAATTGAGACTATGGTTAATGTTACTTGAAATAAAATTCTTTCAGAGCGGACATTGATAATGACGTTTTAATCTTATTTGGTAAATTGTTGTAAAGCTTTGCTCCGCTGAGTAAAAAAGACCCTTTCGCTTTTTCAGTTTTAACTCTTGGTATCATAAGATTGTTGTCATTTTTCCGAAACTTTTTTTGTATGGGCAACTGTTTTACTTTCAAACCCTATTTAACATCATTTGAGTGCCCATAACCTAAAATTTTTTAATTCCTTATTTGTAAGTACACATTAATACAAGAACGTTCGTGAAAATATTTTGCGATTTCAAAAAAACACAATTTTTTACCAATTTTTTAAAACGTTCATATTTCCGCCCTTTGGGCACACCGTTTGCTATTTGGAAACATATCCGTTATATTACGCTAAATATACACACTGTGAACATTATTTTAACCAAAATAAGAAAATATTGCAAATCATTATAATCGACACAGTTGATTAACGATGTATGACTGGCATTCGTTCTTGGCCTCGCTTTGCCCTACGTACGTCAAAGGGTCTCCCAGGATGTGTGTTTGCACGCATTCTTAGTTCTGCTTGATTTACGTTAAGGAAACGAAGGGAAAAATGTTTCATACCAAAAATTTGGTAACACTGACTCTTTTTAAAGACATTTGTCTCAATTTTAATTGAGAAAAGTGCTCAGTCAACAAAGTCAAACAAGAAGTAGCCAGGAGACACCAGCCTAATTTGTACAACTTTTGAACATTTTGATTGTTTAGCAACACTGTTAAGATTTTCATTTCACTTTCACTTTCGCTTTCAGTGTTTAATTTTTGTAACACTGATTGATGCTTAACGAAATGGAAGCTTAAACTGAAATTTCGTTTAAATGCATAGGCAGTGTATTTTCTTGCCTTTTTTAACAGGTTCTTGAAATTCTTTGCATCTAACATACCTTAGTGAACCAGCCTAACCACACACACAATCGACACAAACGGTTTCAGTTGGTCGAAGTTTACAATGACTTCGTATAGTTAATCCGACAAAGCGTGAAAATAACGTCTACGACCAAGTTAAGTTAGATTTACACAGGTGTTCGTGTTTTGAGTTGCTGTACGGACTAATCTACGAGCTTGCTTGAGTTAAATGCGTATAATTTAAGCTCAACCGACTGATAATGACCAAGAAATAAGTGTCGGTCGTAGTTTCAACTAACTAAGTGGTTTAAGTGTCGATCAGTCCTTGTCATCGTTTTTGATGGTAGCTATTAAAAATGTAGGTGTAATCTTTTAGACATAGTTACTAAACCAGTATAACTAGCGCACATACCTAGTCGTTTCTGTTGAACAGGTCTGGTTCTAAAACCTGGTTGCGTTTCACCCACCCAACTGGTGTCAGAAGTGACGGTTGACTGATACTTGGCTTGGCATCGGTGACGTTGCAAGGCTCGTGAAGGCTGAGAGCTCATGCAGAACTTCATTGGATTGGTTCTACCAAAGAAAAACTGAAATATAACAATTATACGGTTACGGAACAGTTCTTAGCTCAATTAATTATTTATAAAACATCAGTTGTCCTGGAAATAAGACACAAAACAAACTGAAAGACGAACAGTCTAGTACCGGATATTGTAAAGCTGGAACTTTGCGCGCGCGGCTCTATGGTGTGCGATTGGAAGCAACACGATATCTGTCTTGTCACACCTGTTGTGGGCCAGGTGCAATGCATTAAACGTGTACATGTGTCCGACTCATTGTTGATTGCATTCATAGCAATTGGTCGAGCATTTAGTTTTTGTCACAATCACACTTCCCTTTTGACTGCCCCTTTTGACTTCAAATGTTTCAACAGTCTTGAAAAGTTCTATCTTCTGGCTGTTTGTTACTGTTTCAGTTTTTATCAGTTGGAACAAACTACTTTTAGCCAGCCTTTAAGCTTCCATTTATTGTTGAAAATGCGACTGGCACAGGCATAAGTTGTTCCAGCGCAACTATGACTAGCTTCATCATCAGCAACTGATCATGAAATGATCACTGAACTTAAAAGGTGGAGGTACTGATCATGAAATGAGTCTGAGTAGCATCTGAAATTCCTGATCTAAGGATCTAAGATTTTTTGTTAACCCAGATGCTAAAGACAAATTACATCATCTTCTTTATTCAATATTCTGGGAATCTCCCGGTCCTTCTAATTCTACTTTTGTTTTTCAGCTCAGGAAATGATGTGTGTTCTCTACCTACTGGTTTGGCTGGGTAACAAGCCACTGTTCGGGGTTAGCCTGCGTTCTGCAAAGGATAGTGCAGGGTGCTTGCTTTTACGGCTACGATCAACTTTTACCAGTTTTCTTATCATTATTTTTCTTACTTTTTATGCTATTCCTCCATTTCATGCTTTTCCAGCTTTTTTGGCTACTGGTCAGATGCGCAACATTGCTGTTGAGCGCAATTAAAACGATTAGGCGCTTTTTCCAGCACTCAACAACAACAATAATGATAATAGCATTAAGATAATAACAAGACTAAAAGTAATAAAGTTAACTATATAGTAATACAAATAAAACCAACGGCTACAACGCTCTGCGATATACACCACACCTCTGTTCTAACCTAAATCCCTCGAATCGTTTAAACCTTTTTGCAGTTCTGTTACATCACTCGGCTGGTGAAATCTTATCTGCAGCAGTATTAATTTTGCATGAGGAAGTGAAATCATGGTCCAAGAGCGCCGGCAACAAGTTGGGAACACACACCTTGCTGGTTAGCCGAGACTGCCAAAATCTGTACTTTTCTGGTACAATCTATGAACTAAAAGTGATATATTGCTTTTAAAATACTTACGCTACCTCAACTTTCGTTAGTCGCACCGATGGTTCCATCTCTATTTCGGACGCAGTCTGAGTAAGAAGTTTCCTCAGAGGCTTGAAGAATCCGAAGCCGAGTCTTGCGAGTCTCTCAAGACGTGCAGTTATACAAGATTAAAGATTTTTCCGTCTAGTTTGATAAACCAATTCGATCACCTACATTTTGCAAGTCTTTCCGATGTATAAAACATCAGGAAAAGATGACAGAAAAAGAGGCTTGATGGGAATAGTAAATATTGTTTTCAGATATCTTCTTGATTTCAATAATGCTTGCTTATTACATTCTTCGCAATCTGTTACAACAGCCAAAACTGCCAATTTTTTGACAGCGCTTTAATTCCTCCAAGTAGCAGTTACATGTTCTAAGTGCTGGTACATGAGATACGTGCCTCATTTTATTGCAATTTGGCGCACGGCTTTCATTTTAGGATACGTTTCGCATTTACTGGTACACTGAGCAGTTTGGTGCGTAAAGTTATCGTTCTTGCGCAGACTGTTTGGTCAACAAATACAGATGTGTCAGCGAGATGTTGAAAAGCAAAACAAAGACGAAAAAGAAAACACTGCAAAATACTTGCAGTTCACCTTCGATTGTCATTTTGTTTATCTCTCTCAATGGTTATCCGCCGACGCGATATACAGCGGGGCGAAGGGCAGCGGGGTCCATTCATTTCTCGACAGCTAAAACAAACAGCTCTAGGTTCGAGAATGTGGGGATTCAGCAGTTGTTTGTCGTCGGTTCCGCGGTGCAAAAATTTCAACTAACTGCTTCTTCGGGAAATCGGCTCTCGCCTTGTCACGTGAAGTCAAACATTTGAATACGGTCCGTTACGGCTAACACTTACTTACAATTGTACGCCTCAAGGTTAAGAATCTTCAACTTTTACGCCTCACAGTTAATTTTTAAGCCGTTTTATAACTTTTGGTCTGAAACTCCATTGAGACCCTCTAATAGTAGCCTAAGGAGTGGCTATTGAGTAGGGGGGGGGGTTACTGTAGGGGCTTGCATGCGGGTCGGCTAGGTAGTAGCACTGAATTTTAACATTTTATGTATTTACTTTAGAAGCTTATGAGAAAGCTAAACTTTTGTTTTGAGCAAGCAGTGCTAATGACCTTCGCAAAAACCAACTTTTGAGGACAAACCTGGTTGCGACTACCGTACAAAAACCCGCAATTGAGGACATACATGAGCTCATCAAAACTGCCCGAGGGGTACATCGCCGCTCTTGCTTCGTGCTGCCTCTGGAAATTTTTGATTTGCGAAAGTCTGTTGCAATATTGAGTTTAGTTTTGGCTATATCTACACGATTCGAAATATTGGCAGAATCGTGCGAGGTTTGAAAACCACTAAAAATGTAAAATCCTCCTCCCTCCCCAAAGTAAATGTACGTTCAGTCTAACCTGGAAATATGTGCTGAGGGATGTTTTGTTACAAAAACAGTTATCATAATGTGACATGCGGACTTCGAATTGGGAGACAACCTGGTTTAAAGTGGGAAATGGAACCCGGGTTTTGATCGATGCGATGCACAGAACACTTCGCTCCATCCCAAGCGAACTAAGAAGGCCCATGCCTTAATCAGTTTTTGGAAGAAATTTAAATAAGTTCTTACACAATAACTTTTACGGAGTAGCTAATGTCTAAGTTTTAGCTTTTGATCTATTTTTACCGTGTAAATTTTGCATCTTTTAAACCTTATTTTTTTTGGATTTTATTTGGAGGACATTCCTGAAAATCACTTTTAGTGATTTTTAGCTTCCCTTAAACGATTCATTTTACTTATTATTGCCAACGAGCCAGTCGACCGAAAATAGCCCCACCACCCTCCTGCTATTTTTCTGGAATCTATTGCGCACACACTTCTATTGAACGAAGGAAGTGCAGTAGTAAATTAGTTTAAATAAACTCGAGTTAGGAAGGGGGGGGGGGGGTATTCTCCATCTAGCCTTCTGAACTGATCACGTGAGACACGTCAGATGGTCTGGAAACGAGGTTAAGAACGCGCCTGCACTCCTTGTAGCCGCAAAAACCGCGGCAAAAACAAAATGGCGGAATAACTTCGTGGAAAACAAACGATCGCATCTCAGCGATCGCATGTGAGTATTCAATTTACGATCTAATGAATACTGCCCCTGCGTCACTTGAATTATTTGGTTTTCTTAACTGATTCAGGAGTCGTTTGAATTGAATGAATTTTGAACGGCAAGTCTTATTCTCGGTTTGGGAGACTCCAACAAGTTGGATACTGATAAAGGATACTGATAGTGATATACTGTATAGCAAATATAGACTGACGTTGTAAATGAGGTGATCTGATCGTGATCAAGTTTATAACCAAAACTATTTTTCTGGTTTAAAAACTTTTTGATTAAGAACAGCTGTAAATGATGATTACATCGTATGATCATAAATTTTGATTCAAACTAAACAAGATCTACACAGGTATTAAAGTAAACAATTCAAAAAGGTTTGTGATCGAAGTTTGTGAAATCATTTACGCTTTGATCATACATTTGCTGTACATGTAATTTAAAACCGAACGAATTGTTCTAACTTATTAACGATTTCAATTTCATCTCAGGAGTCCTTCATTTGACATTTGTGTTGCCATTACAGATCTCGCCATTTAGGGAGTCAAACTTTCTGTTAAGTTGATTTCAGAAGAAAACTTCAGGTTTCCTTAGAAATCTGCAGACTTTTGGACTCTCCCCTTGATTTCCTCACTCCAGAAAATCTATTGCTCACATTTCACAGAAAATATGACTCTGCAAATGACAAGATCTACTGTACAGATATGTTTTGTTATTTCCTTCTTTGCCCCTATCTTCTTGCAAAAATACTCTCGTCTATGCATTTTTTTAAACTAAACCTACCGTTGCATGCAAAAAAAGCTGTGGCCGAAAATTTCATTGATCTACACGCTTTTTTTATATAAGAACAACTTTTAATAAGAACAGTACAGTAAGGGTCAGATTGGCCAAAATTCAAGAGCAATTTAAGAACAGGCAGAGGCTTGGGTTCAATAGCTAAATTTTTTTTAAACCTTACTGAGCCTTGATTATGATAAATCTTCGTAGTTGAATTGAACACACTCGCCAAGCAATTCATTTTTCATTACATGTACTTTGCAATACTTTCATGAACATATCAGGGCTCAAAATAGCCGCTGGCTGATGGCGATAGCTGGCAGGTTTTGAACATTGCCGGCGATTTTCATTTCCACAACACAGTTCAAGATGAAAGGGTAATCAGTGACTTTTTCTCCGATTCAGTTGTTATAACTAAAAACAAAATAATTTCCCTTTTGAATGGAGCTTTGCTTTCATTTATTAACATTTGCAAGATGATGCAGATTCACTAGTATAGCTTGATCTTGTAGGTTATGTTTATACCATTTTGCAAACAGGATATTTTACCCACGAAAACAGCTGGCAAAAATTTTTGACTAAACAAAAGGGCCTACAAAATAAAACAGAATTTCAGAACATTATTTTGAACCCTGCATATATCAGTAAGAACAACTTGAAGTTGAATCACCAAAAAAAAATTAAGAAAAATGAGCTTTGGCCAATTTTTCTGTCGGTGCTAACCAGTTCTTACAAAAAAATGGTTTAATAGTCAACATACTTTATCATCCCTACAGGTACAATCATGTATCTAAAGATTTCCTTGACTCATTATAGACTGAGTTAAGTATGAAGTCACCAGATACAATGCACAGATTTAAAAGCCTGTTAAAGAGGTGCATGTGTTCCAAATTGTGATGGCCAGTGGGGATGATGATAAAGATGATGTCACTACTGATGATGACATCACTGAGGATGAACCAAGCAGCGAGGAGGGTGAAAATCTGACCTGTCAGGACAGGTATATAATAATTATAGAGGGTTTTCAGTGAGATAATTAGTGTTAGGGAAGGCCCAAAAAAGGGTAAAGTTCTATAACTCCCAGATTGTTATAATTATTATATTATTCTTTTGGTGGAAGTTGGGGAGAGAGGGGGATCAAGAAATTAAGGTCATAATTTTTGGTAGTATTGTATTGTTTTGAGATACAAACTTTACCAATAAATCTGGGCGATTAACCGCAGGTTATCTACTATTTCTACCCTGTATCAGAGCAGGTGTGGGTAATTTACCAGTGTGGGCATTTTGTTATTTAGTTTCTTAAGTCAGTCTGTTCGTAGGGATAAGGATGATATTTCCCTCAAAAATAATGTTCTACAAATCAGTATCAATATTAGCTTTGTTCAGCACAAATCTGTTAAATTGTATTTCAAAGGGATATTGGTAAAGGGTGCTAACTGTGTTGGGAATTGAGAGTTTTGATAGCCATTAATCTGCGATGTTCTCAAAACTAAAATCGTTGTTATATGAAACCTATTATTGTTGCCTTGTAAGTGGAATTGTAAACTGTTAGTAGTATTTGGCATGAGTGAAGATGTAGGTTATGTGACTGGGAGTATACCTACATGTACGGTACTCCCTTTGCAAGATGTCAGGAGAGCTCAGCAGAAATTCTAAATAAACACCCTAAAAATACCTGGCCCTCAGATTTTGCTACCGAAAAGTGAACAGTACCTCTCTGGTTTAAAAACACCCTTAAAAATACCAGAATATATTGCATACCATAGTCCCCTTTCCGAAAATTGAGATTGGATCCTAAATCTTATTGCCGGGAGTAACCCTAGAAAATACCAAATATTCTCAAAACTCTTTAAAGCTACAATGAGCTCTCGTGACATCGAACTATAGTCTGTTACTGTTTGTTTCTCAAACTGATAAGAAGTGGAAGGTGCAGCTTGTTGGCAGTTCTTACAATCGCCCAGATTTACGATATGTGTTCTAGGTCCCCAGTACTTTTTGGGGTATCATTTACATAAAGATGGATTACTGTACATATTAAGTTTATAAAACGTTATAGGAACAACAAATGTTGTTTATTCAATAAAAAAAAAATTTTTGCAAAAATCAGTTGTGAAATACTCTGTTTTGAAAATAAAAACAGAAATCCTAAAACAAATCCTAAAACCATAAGAAGAAGCACAATACATTATGAATTTTAATTTTCTGTAGCCTTTTTAGGTTATTTAGAATTTATGGAAAAAAGTGTTTTCTAGGTTTGCATACAGCTTAATTTTTGGATTTCACATAAATATTTTAAAGGGGAATTCTTAAATTCCCTGCCTAGAGAAAGTTCTTAACAGGCTATAAGTAATCTTGTTGTGATGGGGGGGGGGGGGGGGGAGA
>JAOBYE010169774.1:0-18072 GCA_025403585.1 Parazoanthus swiftii
GGAATATACGGTCAAGTTCACTAGTTTTGCTAAAATATCTCGTTTGTTACGTGGCCGCGAGTGAAGGCTACCTGTAGCCTCTAGTTATTTTAAAAATGTGTACAACTTCTCAGCCTAAGCAATTTTAACTATCTTTGGTGGATGTATGGCGTCATATGACGTAAAGCAGGCATTTTGGATTCTAGGGCGCCATCTTGGACTTTTTACGACGTATTTGACTCAGGAAAGATTTTGCTGACACGTCTCTTAGAATCCGGTTGCCCTGCAAACACATCGATTAAAAATCAAAACTTTAACACATATATAATATAACAAAGGCAAGTGGCCCCGACGGGATTCCCTCACGCCTTCTGAAAGAGGGCAGCCCACAAAGAACCGGTGGGAAATTACAGACCAAACTCGTTACTTCCAATTGTTAGCAAGATAATGGAGCGTTGTGTCTGCAACAGACTCTATGATCTGATGTCAAGCCCCTCATTAACAAAGCACAAAAGGGTTTCTACGAAATCGTTCTTGTGTGACGCAGTCGCTATCCGTTCTTCACACCATCGGGCAACAGCTCGATAAAAACACTCAAATTGGCGTATTATATCTCGACTTTGCAAAGGCTTTCGACACCGTTGATAACACCATTCTAATTAAGAAACTCAAAAAATTATGGCGTGAAAGGTCGACTTCTTGAGTGTTTTGTTGATTATCTTGATAGCCGATGTCAAAGAGTTTTTGTGGTTGGTGTTGCTTCACAATGGACACGTGTTACCTCCGGAGTGCCACAAGGCAGCATTCTGGGGCCTATGCTCCCTGATGTCATGCCAAACCGAACACAAGTTGCTTTATACGCGGACGACACAAAGCTATTTAGATGTGTTGTATCTGTTAGCGACTGTGAACAGCTGCAACAAGCCCTGTCTATGATGACAAATGAGCAACGAAAACAACATCAAATTCAGTGTGTCAAAATGCAAGATTTTATCCGTGACGCGAAAGAAAAATCCATCGGTGAACGATTATTTTCTGGGTTCAACAAAGCTTCTCCGAGTTCAAGAAGAGAAGGAACTGGAACTGGTAGTCATGTCCAACAACTTCTTTTGAAACTCCCACATCAACTCGATTACCGCCAAAGCAAACAAACTTTAGAGAACGTGCCCTCTGCTAACGGATGCCAAAGTGAGGAAGACACTTTTTAACAACTGTTAAATCACAATTGTCCTATACCACGGAGGTCTGGTCACCTTCACTAAAATCACCCAAAGCCAAAATCGAACGGGTACAGCGACGGGCAAACCGATGGATCCTGAGAGTAAAACCGGGCGAAGTCTCCTATTAGGATAGACTGCTAAAGCTGAACCTGCTACCCCTAACATATGACAGAGAGTTAAAGGATTTACTATTTTTCTACAAAGCTTTACACGGCTATATTGACCTCGATTTCAGAAACTTTGTTGATTCTATGAACTACGGTCGCACTCGTCTTAGCCAAAAAAACTGCTCTTCTAAAAGTTCCGCTCTGTAAGACAACCACTTTTAAATCCTCCTACTTTAACCGCATTGTAAAACTTTGGAACTGTGTCTGCAATCTAGTTCACATCTGCATCTTTTCTAGCCCGGATAATTTATAGATTTTTCTTAAAGACTGATATTTCAGCTTGCTAAATTCCATTTTTGACTCCAATTTGGTTTGTACTTGGTCCTCTGTGCGAGACTATCCTTGTCACAAGTCGTAGAATAATGTAATCTTTTTATGGAACCTTTTTATTTTATTTATTTTACTATTCTTAAATTAACAGGGGGAGTACCCTGCATGGGGCCACGAGTCCCGTTCGTGCCTCTTCCCATTGTTCATCTGACTTTTTTTTGTCCTCCTCAGACGTGTTATTACTTAATTTTTTTGTATAATTCATATATTCCTGTAACTATATTTTGTAAGATTCTCCAATAAAGCCGACAAAACAAAACAAAATTGCTGTTACAATTGTGTACTCGGAAATAACATTCTTGTTCTGGGAAACACATTGCTGTACGTGGAAATATGTTTTGTACTGGGATATACATTTTACGTTGACCCTTGTGGGCCACCGTATCTACAGGAACGACAACAAAAGCTTTTCACAATCCTTTATTGAATTTTTCATTTCTTTTTACATCAAGCTTCTCCCTTTTGCACATTGGATTACCGCACATTGATAGTAAGATTTTGGTAATTTTCAAAATGATCAATTCTAGTGATTTACCATTTATTTTCTATACATACATACATAGACATAGAGTACTGGATACCTTAAATGAATGCGAATGGCCGGGAAAAAAAAGAAAAAAATTGAAGCACTGATTTAGAATGTTTGCAGGTATTCCGTTCCCAGAGTTCTTCTTTATCGCACGAGGATGCGTGTTTCTACAGTTGTAATGTAGTTTTAGTTTAACATGAGATATAAAGTTTTTATCTTATGCTTTTAATAAAGACGATTACTGTTATTACTATCATTGTTACTATTATTATTATAATTTTATTAATATTATTGTTATTGTTATTGTACATAACTAATAGGAATAACAACATACATATTAATGGTAAAAACTACGCCATTGACCCCAAAAAAGACAAGCAAGATAAAGATTTGGTTTCTTAACCGTTCTACTTTGCAATGTTTTGGTGTGTGTGAGCATTCACCTTTTTCAACATGTCCATGCCCATGTTACAGTGTATGTAGGATCTTAAACGACTGAGAGAGACCTGGGTACGAGGTAGCTGACGTTTGTTGATACAAAAAAGACAATTAACGACTTCTGTATCAAATGAAAGGAAACCAAAATGTAATCACCTTTTTTACCTCAGCAACGACGCAGTATTTCATCGGCATTGCTGTTTTCAGAACTTATCTGAATAACTAACGAAATTATCCTAATCTATTGGTGGTCGTAACGTGCATTGCAGCCATCTTTGAAACTATACAATACCTCTTCTTTTCTTTTCTTAGTGCACCATAAGACAAAAGTTGACCTGACCCCACGTTGTCGCAGTGTCCTACGTAGTCTATAAACTATAGCTAAAATTCCAACAACTGAGATAGTACTCTTATTCCATCCTAGTGAAATATAAGGAACAAAGGTTTCCTTCAATGTAACACCAGTCAATCATTTAGTTCGATTATTTGGTAAGAAAAATTCAACTCTTGCGTCACGTAGTCTTAATCTTCGTAATAGGAAGCCAACGAACTGTAATCAGCAGGGAAGCAACTTGCTGTCTACAAAGATGAGCTGAGTTCACATCATTTTGAACTCAGCTCATCTTGGATTCGGTTGGATTCATTTCATCAGCGGTGCACGTAGTTCTCGCTACGAAAACCAGTTCAGATCTTCATCGTCGTCATCATCATCAAATAAAGGAGGAGGTGTTGGTTTGATTGGCGTCAAATCCTGATCAAAAGACAAAGTGTGAGTAGCCAACAAGGAAAACTTACAACGGACGGAGTTTGCAAAAAAGATCTTAAATGTTCGACCCTTGGCCAGTGCGGAGACTGAACACTGCAGGCAGATTTCCAACCGACTAAGCGAACTGCACTTGCAGAGGTATAGCGAGAACTATATATTGAAACTGCACAGACAACTATTATTATATAAGCTAACCTCTTTCTCTTCCACTGTGGGCTTTAAAGGACCAAACGTGGCCTCCACGTCATCGTGATCATCTCCGAACAACCTGAGTAAAACAGACATCCGCATGAGTGATTTAAGAATTGGTCCATGCTTAGCGTGCATCTATCGAGTTATGGATGCACGCGAGAATTTGGGAGAGCACGAGAGAAGCGTTAGAGTGGCACGAGGCGAAGCCGAGTGCTTCTCTAGCTTCCCGAGTGTTCTCCCAACTTCCCAAGTGCATCCATAACTCGATAGACGCACAACTTAAGTATGGACCATTTCTTTTAGAACATTGCCTCTGCCACTTTAAGCAGTATTTATAAGATAATAATGTACACTGAAATTCTCCTAAACCATTCTGAGCGTTTTTAATTGGTTGAACGCGAGCACGCAATTAAACAGACGCACGGGCGAGCGTATATTAAGTCAAGTATAGATGCACGCTCGCGCAATACAAAGAGCGCGTGAAAAAATGCCAGCTATGTACTAATACCGCTTATACGGATTTAAATAGCATGAGAAATTACTGAATACAAATTATAGTAACAAGTCTTTTTTCCAAAATAATGTTGGTCCCACTGTCGGCTTCTAGCACGTCCCGGGGTGAATCGAAGAGCAAAAGAGTAATAATAGGGACTAAGCTAGTTATTACACAAACGGATGTTTGAAGAAAGTTTGCTGTATACTTACGACTTTGGTTTATCTTGGTTTGATTGACCTTTTTTCTCCTGATCATTTAGTTTTGAATCTGAAAATAAACCTTGTGTCAGCACACGGTTCGCTGAACTATTTTAAAATCTTCGAACTTTGGTTAATGTCAAACAGACGGAAGCAATGGAAATCATTCGACAGAAAATCACTTTGCTCCCAAAAAACATTTTATTTTTGTTTGCAGTTTAAAATCGATAATAAACAAGTTTCATATTCCCAGTTACCGCTGACTGCAATGACCTTAGACTCAATTCCTCAGCGTTAGCCTCGACTTCGTGTTGAATATACAAAAATTACAGCGAAAACGATTAAAAGTCCCAACCTCCAACAACATAGAGTTCCAGATAGCTCATATCTACATTGGTTTTCATAAACATTTAACATCAAGTCGTAGCTAACGCTGTAAAAACGAGCCTGTAGTCATTTTAATCAGCGGCAACAACTACAAATACGAAACTACTAGATAATTCTTCTCAGAGCTAACAACAAGCGATTTTGTTTGACTGTTTGGTATATTTCGTAAAGCCCCAGGCCCCCTCTTATTTACTTATCTTGGTGATCGCAAGAGTGAGCCTCTGCAAAATTTGCGTCACATTTGGCGGGAAAACTCAATATGTCAAACCATTAAAATCTCCTGGCGACAGCTGTGTGATCAGAATTACAAATATACAAAACATTGTTTGGCAAATGCAGTGTTTTTCAGCCGTGGATTTCTCTGAACATCTAAATTTTTTGTTACTCTTTTTAGCGTGCATCGCGAGTGTGGATTTTGAAAATAAGTGTCGGCGTGTTGCACAATCATGTACAACGTCAACTACAGTATTTCATAGGGGAAAGGGGAGATGAGGTGCTTTTGCAAAACTTATATTTGACTCAGCAGTTTCCAGTTTCACACAGAAAAGTTAGAAACAAATTGAAGGTACAGTATAATTGTGTAGCGAAACTTTGAAAATAGCGTTAACCGAAATTTACTCAAATAAATTTTGTTTGTAGCTGTTTCATGTTTTTAACCTGATCTTCAAGAAACCTGAGTTTTCTTGCATCTCCTATTGTAGAAATGACGCCCACTACTTCTTGTTACCTTTTTCTGTTTCCGTTTCTGTTTGTTTTGGCTCAACTCCGTTAGTTTTCGTTGCTGCCTCTGAAACCGCCTGCGTTGGACCATCCCCTGGAGTAAGCGAGGGCACATCTTCCGCATCTTCACCTTCCAAGGCCGAATTATTACTAGTCTGTTCAGATGAATCTGTATTTTGCACCAAACCTTCAGGAGTATTTTCTATAGAGGAGACTTTCTCTAAATGCGAACTCTCGTCCAATACGTCAGGCAGATCAGGAACAGAAATCTCTTCTACTAATGAAGTACTTTCTATTTTGCACGCCTCACCATTCGTTTCTTCATTTTCCACAAATACAGGTCCCTGTTTATCTGTAGTTATATCAGAAGTTATGTTTAATGTGGAATTTGCAAGCCCTCTTGTTGTTTGCGAATTTTCATCCGTTTTTGAAGCTGCTTCTTCCCTGTCCTCTGCGTCGTCCCTTTTCGTCTCTTTGTCGGGCTCCTTCTGGTCTTTCCTTGCGTTTTCATTCTCGATGAGCTGTTCTTCTCCTTTCACAACGTTTTCTTTATTTGTCACCTTTACTTCCTCCTTTTCCGCCTTCTCTTCCTCCTCCTCCTCCTCCTCCTCTTCGTCTTCATCTTCATCTTCCTCATCGTCTTCCTCTTCCTCTTCATCCTGTTCTTCTTCACTCTCTTCTTCATCGTCTGGCGGCTTAGAAGCCAAGGACTTCATCGTAGTTTCCTGAAAAAAATAAAGAAAAATTCTTCTTAGTCTGAATAATGGACCTAATTCACCTTTTAAATGTACCAACAGTTTACCAAATGGATAAAAAACGACACAATCTTTCTGTTGAACACTAACCTCCCACCTTGTACTGGGATACTTAACATGCCAACAGCTTTGTTACTAATGTGCCAATCAGAATCCTATCGATTCTTTGAACAAAGCTTTCTTTTCAAATCTTGGTTGGCACAGCTGAATTTCAATAAGAGTGTTTAAAAACAACAAGTATCGAAGTAACCCACGACTGACGTCACCCAATCCGACTAACGTCCGAATCGGTTCACCAGTGGTGAAGGCGATTAATCGCGCCCACAATATTGATACATTGCACTCTTCTACTCATAGATCGGAAAATATGCTTTAGTTGTGGGAGTTAAATTAAACATTTCAGGTCAATATACCTGACGTTAACCAGACGTCGAGCACGTTAATGACGTCAATTCACCTCCCATAACTGAAGTAAATTTTGTGTAAGTATGCACCGTGTCGCCAATCCAGATAACTTTTTTTTGACAAAACAAAAAACAGGCGGTTTTCCTTTCATTGTCGACGAAGACAAACAAAAGGTAAGAAGACCTTTTTTTTGCAAACTTTCCTTCAATTTGTAAGTCAGTATGGACGGTTTATGTTTTCTCGACCTGTCATGTATTCCTCGAAAGAAAGCAGGCCCTTTGTATAACAGGAATAGAGATAGCCTAAAATAACCCAGCAACTAAAGTGCAAAGGAATCGTGATTAAAACGCTAAGGTAATTACAACGATTATGGCTACGTTGGGTTCAAGAAAACATCATACTTATGTGAGGGATAGGGTAAGAGGTAGAGCTTTGAAGATATAAAGCACTCTTTGCCTGCTCAGTCAAAATCTCTAAAAATAACTACACACCTTAATAGTCTTGAGTACTGCGGCCATGACTTGTGCTCCTGTATAACGATCTTCATTGTTAAATTCCCCACGTAACACGTAGTACACATTGTTCATAATTTGCTTCACCTGCAAGTTTGATTAGTTGACGCTACAGTTAACCAGCTCTAGCTGACAGAACAGGCCTTGTGGTCTTAATTCAAACCTTAATGTAATACCGCATTCACACAACTTACTAAACAAGCTTCAACTAATCATGACTGAAAAACAATTTAAGTACGCAGACTGGCTTATAGCGCGACGCTCCAAACCTTGGTCAGAATTAATTCATACAGTAACTTTTTGCATAGTTTGTGGTTTGGAATCAGCCAACCAAGAGTCCTGGTTGCTGACTGACCTAATTAGAAAATTGATCCGGCAGGATCAGTTTTTTACAAATAACACACAGAAATTTGATTGCCTGACTCCCAACCACAAATTATGAATAAAGTAACTGTATAAACTAAGTGTTGCCATTATTTGGCGCGTGGCGCTGTAAAATCTGTATAAACAAATAACTCTATCGTTACAACGTTCTAACGCTTCTTTCAGAACCCGTGAAAACCTATTAACAGGCAACAATACCAACGTATTTAAACCGAACAAGTTTAGTATAATCATGTTAAATCTTTGGTATAAACGCGTAAATCTAATTCTTAATCTTACCTTAATCGAAATCGAAATCGTAATTCACAATTAGCCTCCTCCGCAGGCAACTCTAAAGTGAAATATGAAGCAGATAGGGTGAATGACGGCTATTGTAGGCTAATGTATGGCTTCATTAACCATACATCAGCTTGCATAACCATCATTCACCCTATCTGCTTCATATTTCACTTTAGAGTTGCCTGCGGAGGAAGCTAATGCACTATCTCCCTCAAGGGATTTACAGTTCAGGAAGTAGACACCATTAAGATAAAGTGGAATCGCTTTAGCGGTCCTTCAAATCAATACGTTTAACAAGCTTCTCAGCGTGTTCTTGACATGAAAAGTTGGAGTGTACTCACCTCATTCATAACATTCACGGAACTCCCCGAGCCTGCTTCGTCTGATGCCACGCTTGATGCCTGTTGTTTGCCCTCGGCAAATCCTCTATTATGAGCTTCCTCGACAGCTGTCTCTTGCAGCTGCAACCCAACAACGTATTTCAGTCTCGTATTTGCAGTTGCCACTTATTACATTGCTATATAGCCTGATCATGTTCGGCTGTATGCATCATAGACTACATAAAATTAGTAGCAACGAGGATATAAGCAATTGACCCCCATGATTCTCGAAATGGTTACATTTGAAAACTGACCATATAGCATGCAAAAAGCTTTGCCTTGCTTATTACTTTCCATGACAAAAATCAAGTTTTAATTTAGAAATGTTGCTGGGGCAACAGTCATTGGACAACATGTCCGCCACCTCGGCCGCCATCTTGGATTTTCCAAAAATTTTATTACCAGCAAATTTGCAGCAAATATTCTTGAATCTGATAGAAAACATGTATTTAAAGATTCGAATAGGACAATATTCAAAAAAAAATGAAGAAATTGAAAATAGAACGATTTTTAAAAAAAAATTCCAACTTTTGACTATAACTTGCATAATTAATTTTACAAAAACTACAGAAGATGACGCCATCCAATTAACGCCAAAAGACGTACCCTTAATTGGACTACAGTTGGTCTAAAAAAACTTGGGAGTTCCCCCTCCTCCCATAAAATTCTAAGGTTAAACAAGGAATGTTTTGCAAAACTTAGTTGACTGACAATTAACGTAAGTATGTGACGTGTTAAGGGAGATGATAATAGTCATAGGGATATGGATAAGAAGGAATAATTGTCCCGTTTTGCTACTGAAGTAAGTTAAAAGAAAATGTAAACAAACCATTTGAAGGCGCTTAAAGGAGCGAACGTTTTCGATTGATGTTAGAACTTAAGTGTTTTGTTTGTGTTGTTTACGTATTGTACAGTCTGCGGAGTCATAGTGAAATTTGGTAATTAGATATGGTACATGTAATTTTTCAGTGCTGTGACAATTTCCACATGGTTCTCACCTTATAGATAGGGGTAAAGAAACGAGGTAAAGAAAGATAACAGTCAACATGTTAGCAGCTAACCAATTAGTACAAGAGGAAGAGGTGAGACGAACCTCTTCCGCCTTGGCGAGTCTCTCCTCGTACTGCTCCTTCATCTGCACGGTTCGTCTTCGCACCTCCTGATACTGTACACAAAGAGGGAGACAGGTGATAAAAAAAACTACCATGCAAGACCGCACTCGTACTAACTCGGAAGTAAGGGATTAGTCGTAAAAGTTACCATATTGGTATGTTCCGACGTTAACTCTTTCGTCCAAAATACTGTGCTACTAAATTCCCTCAATACACTTCCTACGAACAGGTTGGGTAACTTTGCAAATCATCTTACAGCGTTTGGAGTGGAAGACCAATTCCTATATTTTCTCCAGCAGTCACGCCATTTTCTATTGATATTAGAAAGTGAAATCTGGAACTTGGAACTTCGAGAAGGGAAAGTGTTTGGTCGGAAACTGCGCGATGAATTTCACTCACAAAGACAGCTAAGCACAAGTGGAGCAAACATTGTAGAAGTTTTTCTTCTTTGTTAGGAACTCAAAAAGGATCCGCAAGAGGGAATTTGAGTACCTTTGACAAACCGGGGATTGCAGACAGTTTACCTTCTCTTGATAAGTGTCCAGCTCTTCTATTCGTTTCTGAAGTCCTTCTATGTAATGGTCTTTATCTGTCTGTGATATCATAAGTTTGGAATACTGCAACAAAAAATTGAGTATATCAGTGACAACATGAGTATTCCTACCGTAAGGTGGAACTAACTGATGGATGAAACTCGATTATCACAAAGTACTGTGTTCTTGTCAGTGTCTCGCAAAACCAATTATTTGCTTCTGCCTTCGGGCATCGGCAAATAATCGATTGTTCGCCACTGACAAACCACGATATTTTGCTCAACCTCATACAACAATTGTGAACTGTTATCATTATTATCATTGTCATATTTATTATCATCACCAACTAACAAAGTAGAAATTCTTGAGTATCCAACCTTCTCTTGGATTTCTTCCAGCTCTCGCACTCTCTCTTGTAGCTCCACCAGCGCATTTTCTTTCTCATCCTGACCCGACTTGGCACTCGAATACTGAGACGAAATGTAAACCAAAAATCAACATGAACATGCCACAAAATAAATATATAAGTAGTGAAACGGCAAAACCGGCAGCCCCTAGAAATATACTTGTCTCGTGGACTTAAAGCCACTGTTCTGTGGTATCCGCAAAGCCTGGTTTCCATGTGATCTGAAGTGGTGAAACGGCGACCGTCTGTCGGCAACTGTCTGAGGCATACGTTACCGTAATCGTTAGAGTCTCAATGATTGGAAAAGTAAAACTGACTTCAACTCTTCCGAACTAGCGGACCGCTCGTCCAGACGGTCGCACACCACAGCAGATGCTTCCGACTGTTGTTTATATATGAATTGTATCGATCAACGACGGTCTGAGACCGACTGTTCTGACTGTTGTTTCCATATGAATTGTATCGATCAACGACGGTCTGAGACCGCTTGTCGCACACTGTCGACGACTGCTCCCGACTGTTGGTTCCACATGAAACTGTATCGATTAACAACGGTCCGCACACTATCGGCGACTGTTCCCGAACACTTCAGATCGTATGGAAACCAGGCTCCAAAGCAATCGGTAATCAACTATTAAGTTACAAGTTGAAAATTATTAAGGTTTGTTAAAAGGTTGAAGGTGACGGCTGTATTGTTTTTGTTAAGTCTTGTTGCATGCGTAGCTTAAAAACAAGAGTTCAAGTGTTGAAACTAATAACACAAGTATGACAACGTTTCCTTTTCAAAAGAGCCAAACTACGTGCTGATAATTCTCATTTTATATCTTCATACACTTCATATAAGGTTGGGAGAACTTTGCATTTCCTATTCGAGAGTGTGCAGTGCGCCATCAGTTCCATTATTTGTGTCATTAGTTGTCAATGTAACGATCGAAATCTCTAATGGGAACCTCACTTCTTCTATGTTCTTGTACATTATGTCAATCGCTTCTCTGGCTTCCTACCTTTTTACGAGTATTAAACCTCGATTTCTCTTGATTTCACTTGTTGAACGTTGCTCTTTTATCTTGTGAAAAATTTTGTTCGCGTTGTTAAAATGCTTCGTTATATTCCTATAATAAGGCAGCTGTTTATCAAAGACACGAGGTTATTCAGTGCCGTTCTGTACTGTTAATAACACAGTAGAAACAATGTTACCTTCTCTTCTACTGCTGAAAGTTTCTTCGACATATCTTCCTTCTCTTCAACAAGTTCATTATATTTGCTTTTCCATTTGTCTTCCGCTTGCGAAACCATTTTGCCGGCCTTCTCTCTCCAGCGATCTTCTAGTTCGGCCTCAAACTTGGCCATCTATTGACAAAAAAGACACACGTCCTAAGAAACAACGTAAAAGTAAAAACGGACCAAATACACACACATACACATTTTTCGTACATACACATACATAAACACATACATACATACATAGTATTACATACATACATACATACATACATACATACATACATACATAAATACATACATACATACATACACATATCTACATACATACATACACACATACATACACACATACATACATACATACATACATACACATATCTACATACATACATACATACATACATACATACATACATACACATATCTACATACATACATACATACATATGCACACACATACAGGTACACAAGTTCACACAATTTTTTTTTTACTTAGAGAGAACCCAACACTCATACACCCTTTATTGAAGCAGCACCGTAAAAATGTTACTCCGCTTATATCAAATACATTCCAGGATTGCGCAGCCACTTTATTTGACTCAGTTCAGCTGCGATTAAATCACGTAAAACTCTAGAACGGGATTGGAATTTTAAGAAATCGCTGTATCTTTTAAGGCTTTGTGATGTTCATAGCCGTCTTAACTTTAGTGTTTTAGCTGATAGTTAGCGTTATCAGCAATTGTAACTGGAAATACTGATGAAAACCATTATTAATATTATTATTATTATTATTATTATTATTATCATCATCATCATCACATACACATACACAATCCCAAACACATAGGAATACCTGTTCCTGACTGACAGTTCCACTGTTCTGTTTTTCTCTTCTGTGCCTATCTTTCAGGGACTGGATTTCTTCCTTGGGAAGGATGAAAACACAAATATCAACTGAAACGGCAAAAGCTATGAGATAATTCATTTTTCGACTTTTACATACACTACTCTGCTAGACGGCAGTTTGCAATATACTCTAACCTCATACATACACGAGACACGTAAACACAACTCTGCTGGATGATGGTTCGCAATGAATTTGCTCTTACCTCATGCTGATTCTTCAACTCTTCCAGCTCTTCTTCAAATTTCTTCTTGTCCGCAGAATGTTTTTTCTTGCGGTCAGCAAGGGACTGTTAAACCCAAGGGAGACATGGTTACCCAGTACAAAAAATATTGCTCTTTTCTTATAGCTGGACAGTTTTTATGAACTTTAATTGCTTCCGAATAGTACTTTGAAGACAGATAAAGTGTTTGCTCTAAAGACATTGCCTCTCTCTTTTCCAACTGATTCGCTTAAAATGTTTATGTCATTACTGTCATTTTTGTTAATACCAAGTCTACTACGATTTTCCTTGGTTGTTATTCTCACTATCGTTAACAGTAATCATCTTTGACATTGTCACTATCATTGTTACTATGACCTTTCAGTCACTCATTCCTCTTGTCACTGTTATTGATTTCACTGCTGCCATTGTCATTAGTTACTGTTATTGCTGCTGTAAAAGTCATTGACACAAAAGTTTGTGACACTGCTTCTTTCACTGTCACTGCACTGACAGTCACCGTGTTTGGCACTATCAATACCGTTGTCACTGTCAATCATTTTCATTTTTATAGCCATCACTGTCGTCATTGCTATTTCCATTAACTTTCATAATCATTGTTTTGCAATGTCAGTTCCGTAGTCACTGTCAATTCACCACTATAGTCAATCGCCATCGTCAATGTCAAGGTTGTTTTCACCGTCGCTGTCAGTGTCATCATCACTGTTACTGACAGTTTTTGAGAAATGTTATCAATTTCAAGAGACCATCTTATCAATCACACCACAACACACTGTCATACTCACACGAGGGCACCACATCAGAGTTGCACTGTACACTAGCCAAAAACCCACGCGACTTTACAAGCGACTTCATCCGGTAGCACAGGTGCAACACCTCCCTCTTGATGTGCTCCACTTACCTTTTATCCCATCCTCCCTCCAATCACCCCTCACCGGCCCCTTTCATGCACATACGCTTTTCCCACCACCACTCCCCTACCCCCACGCACCTTTTCAAGCGACTCCTTCTCATGGCGCAAGTCCGATACTTCCTCCTCCATGTGCTCCACGCGGCTCTCACATCTCTTGCGGTTCTGTCTCTCTTCCTTCAAATCCTGTTTCAGCCTTCCTGTCTGCTCTTCATTCTCTGAAAATATTTCAAAAGTTCGTGAATTACAAGTATTGTACAGCCAGTGTTTGTTTCTTAATATTTGCATTTACTCTTTTTTACTCTCCGACTCTGACTATCTAAAAAACATTAAAAATTTATGACTATCAAGATAATTTGTTTGCATGTTAAAGATAATCTGTACAAACGTTGCAATCTTCCCTCTTTCTAGAGCATGGTCACAGCAAAAATGTGGAATGCGTGACTCCAAGCAGGTGCAGATTGCGTGACATCTTTTTTTTGTGTTACTCTGTACCTGTATGCGAATCCTTTGCGTGTGCCAGTTCATATTTATATCTCTCGGAATCTGACAGCGCTTTTGACAGCTGCATTCTCAGTTCCGCGTCTTGCTGTCTGAGGGCCGTGAGTTCGGTCTGAACTGACGTCAACTGCGTCTTCACAGTTGTAACCTCAGAACTCAAGGATATCTAAAACGAAACGAAACTACGTCATCATGAATGTTTCAAATCTCATTTGTCAGAAAAAGAGGAATAAATTAAATGTTGCTCTATAACTCTTTAGCAACCACGCCTGGTTGTTCGGAAGTGGGTTTAACTTAACTTAAGGTAAGGTGGAAGTTTAAATTAAATTGCTATATCTGGGAACACGGATTCCATTCTTTATAAGCATTGCTGAAATACTCTCAGGAAATCCAGTTCCATTTCCCTTTCGAATATCCCAGGAAAATGTCCAAAACTTCTTAGAAATTATTGAAATTTTACCAAAATCTTTGGAAATCGATATCTTCACAGAAGACCACCCCGTCTCTCGTTGCTAAGTAATAGAAATAGTCGTACATACCTTTTCTTGTTCTAATGTCAACACTCTCGTCTGGGTTTGAGTTGTGTTTTGCTGCAAAGAATCACTCCTTTGTTCCAGCATGGTGTTGCTTTGTTCAAAGAATCTTAAACAGCAAACAAAGCGTGATAAAGATCTTTGTGATTACCACCTCTTCTCAGTTTATTAAGCTTTTTTCACGTAACAAATGAATACATGAAATCGCTAAAACAAGTTAAAATTTATTCGAAAGGCTGTTTGAAAAGTAAAGATCTATGAAACGATAATATGGATTTGCTGCGTCGGCAAGTTGATATTCCAGTTCTGGAATGAAGGGAACCATATTCCAAATTATTATATCGTGTAAGTCTTAACTCAGAAGAATTAATTGTTTTAAATACTTTAAAGTATTACGGAATGTGTTTATCTTCCGTAATGTTGTGGTTGAACGCACCCTAAAGGAGAATGTAATACTGCATGATGGCTCTTCAAGTGATGGTATATTTACAACTAAAAACGTTCCGTTGAAAGACTAGATAAGCTGTGATAACAGGTATTGAATTATACATATTGCAGTGAGCGATCAGTTGTAAGAAAAACTGAAAAAATCGATATATATGAAAATATTACTAGTACGATATTCTGGGTAAACTTTAATATCGTTTGTTCTGTTACAAATAAAACGTGTTGAAAGACAAACATAATTGCAAACAGAAATTTTTCGAATTTCATTTTGTAATTCACACACTCTACTCTAAAACAATCGCCAGATTAATGCTCATTGTGAAACAAATGGATTGATGTTTGGATGGACCTCTGTATCCCAAATTATTGGTTTTACCTTTGATTCTTCTGCAGCAAATCCGAAATCTTCTCGTTCAAGACCTCAATTTTCTCCCTCCTTTCTGCACTTTCAACTTTTAGCTTTTCGTTTTCCTAACAGCAAAAAATACCCATTACTCTGTGACTTGTCCATCTAGCAACAACAGCAACAACAAATACACGAGACACGTTCATTAAACAAAACCCGACTTACTATGCAACACGATATGTTTTATTAGTTACAACAGAGCGGGCTTTGCAGTACTAACTTACAGAAATTTACAAATCTAAACTTAGTAACTAAGTACATAAATGTGATAGTATAAAAGTAAAGTTTATTAAGTAAGATATAAGTAAACTATTGACTAGAATTGTTCGTTAATTACTAAAATTACTAAATTTATTCCTCAACTTCGAAATTCGATAGGAACAAGAACCGGTGTGATCTTATGGAGAAAAATGGAAAGAGAATGTAACCAACATAGCAGCAGATGCGCCAAAGCTGGACATGCCAGGGGGGGGGAAGAGCTCCACTAGTGACAACAATTAAGTGACCTGACAACTCACCTGCACAATTCTCGTGATGTTATGGAGGAGTATGGCGGTATCCATCATAGCAGCAGAACCACCATAACCGGGTGTCATACCAGGGGGGACAAGAGCTCCTGACGACAACGACAGCTTGTCAACCTATCAAAGGTCAGTTCAATCACTGAGTGATTTCCATTTAATTGTAAGTGTACTTGGATAGTGAATACCACGATTAGAACGTTCCCACGTTGTTCTATAAAATAACCGAGTAGCAAACTGAAAAATATATATACTTTTGTGCATGTCAGTTTTACATGAAGGATAGTTTGTTCAAGTCAGAAATCCATTCCCAGTTATGTTACCGAAAGTATTTATAAAAGCTTTAGTGTTAATTTGAATGTAGATGGGGATTTCCCAGAAATAATGTTTACTTTTATTAATGGTGACTTTTAATATACTATAAGACAAAATAATAAAAAGCAAAAGGTAATGGTACCTTGTGATTGAGCTCCTCGATTTTATCTGAAACTTTTCCAATTGCCATCCTCACTTCCGACTGTTGCTGTCGACTCTCAGCCATCAGAACGGGTACCATAGCCTCACTAGCTGCAGACGGTGCCGGTGGGGGTGGGGGCTGGGGAGCTGGCTGTGCATAGGTAAAGGTTGCCTGGGGAAACACTTGAGGTTGCTGTGGCATCATTGGATAGCCAACGGACTGAGGTGCCTCAAAGTGTTAAGAGAGCGAATATTAAATAAACCATTACAAACACAAAACTGTGAAACGTAAAAAAAATGACTTACCAAACGCCACACACCGAACTGAAGAAAGGTTGCTTTCAAAACATGAAAGATACACAACACCTGAACAACGTCCAGGATAGTGGAACTGATTAACTTGGGTGTCGGAGAAGGTTGTTGAGGTTTGGGGCAAGTAGATCTTAATTTATACAGTTCCTACCTGATTTGTGCGGTGTAGTCGGTTGGCACACTGACCTGGGACTGTATGGGTTAGGGGTGTGGATCATTGTGAGGGAATGTTTTGTACAGCATTTACCTGATACAAAGCCAGTTGTCGTGGCGTGTACTCGGCGGACACACCGATCTTTAACTAAATGGGATGGGAGGGGTGCACTTTCATAATACAGCACGCACCTGACAAAATGTCAGTTGTTGTGGTGTGTACTCAGCGGACTCAATGATTTTTAATTAACCGGGATGGAAGGGGTGCACCTTCATGTCACAGCACTAACTTGGACTGGGGATGTTCCCTATGGGATGGGAGGGGTGCACCTTCACGTCACAGCACTTACTTGGACTGGGGATGTACTGTATGGGATGGGAGGGGTGCACCTTTACGTCACAGCATGCACCTGACAAAATGTCAGTTGTTGTGGTGTGTAGTCAGCGGACACACTGATCTTTAATTGTTTGTGATGGGAAGGGTGCACCTTCATGTCACAACACCTTTCAAGATACAATGCCAGTTGTTGTGGTGGGTAATCAGTGGACACACACTGAAGTTGACGTGTATGGGGTGTGAGGGGTGCACCTTCATATCACAGCACTTACCTGATACAATGACAGTTGTGGTGTCTAGTCAGTGGACACACTGGGTTTGCGTTCGTGTCGGACGTTGTGTCACAGCACTTACCTGATACAATGCCAGCTGTTGTGGTGTATGCTGGGCTGGTGCTGTACGGGATGGGAGGATGCACGTCACAACACCTACCTGATACAATGCCAGTAGCTGAGGTGTCTACTCTGTGGACACACTGAGCTTGGGTTCCTATCGGAATGTTGTGTCACAGCACTTACTTGATACAATGCCAGTGGTTGTAGTGTATAACCACTTGACACACTGGGCTGGTGCTGTACGGGATGGAAGGATGCACCTTCATGTCGAAATGTTGTGTCACAGCACTTACCTGATACAATGCCAGTGGTTGTGGTGTATAACCACTTGACACACTGGGCTGGTACTGTACGGGATGGAGGGATGCACCTTCATGTCGAAATGTTGTGTCACAGCACTTACCCGATACAATGCCAGTGGTTGTAGTGTATAACCACTTGACACACTGGGCTGGTGCTGTACGGGATGGAAGGATGCACCTTCATGTCGAAATGTTGTGTCACAGCACTTACCTGATACAATGCCAGTGGTTGTGGTGTATAACTACTTGACACACTGGGCTGGTGCTGTACGGGATGGAAGGATGCACCTTCATGTCGAAATGTTGTGTCACAGCACTTAC